>JANHGL010008511.1:42500-54692 GCA_024611195.1 Ceyx melanurus
AAGGCAGAGAGAGATCTTTTTATTCAGAACCTTAGTGTAGCCATATGTAATGCATTCAATTGTGTACCAGTGTTAGTTCAGAAAACCAGAAGCAAATGACCCAGCAAGAGCAGTTGAGGCAGGTGTTGCACGAAGTTTAAAGCTATCTCTGTCAAATAATTTCCGTGAGATTGGAACCTTTATGAGTCACTATGGCCCTGTTCTCAGTGCAGATTTCCACATGGAAGACTTTTGCTTTTCTGATGCAACTAAATTGCTGTATTCTAATGGGCTCAGCCCCTTCACCACCACCTTCATTTCATTTTTCCTCTTAAATTTTGGTCTTCTGAGTTGAAAAACCAATCCATTAACCCAGTGAGCCAGCCAGGATATCTGCCTGTTTTTTTAAACTTTGAAAAATCATTTATTTTCAGAAGCCCAACGTTAGTGAAAAACATACCCACCAGCTTAGGCTATGGAGCAGCTCTTAATGCAAGCTTGCAGGTAAAAAATACTGAATTGTTCTTTATTTGAACACACTAATTATGTTCTCTGTGTGATATTTAATTTCCTGTTGTACTTTGGTGTAAAGTTATGTATGTTTATGTTTATATGGACCTGATGGTCATTCAAAATAGTTGGGGTTATCATCCAAGTAAGTTGTATTACCTAGCACTGCAAGAAGTACTAGTTCTAATTCATGCTGCTTTTGATGTGAAGAAGCAAGAAGGACACCCTGTGGCAAAATCTGGAACACTCGGTTTTGCTGCAAATGTTAGATTGATAGAAGCTTTTTGCAAATGCATGTGGATATGCATTAATATTTATCCAAGCTGTCATAAATGATTTCACATCACAGTGTTGGGGAACACGGTGCTCATGGCAAAAACTTTAAAGTTTAATTATAATATATAATTTTTATGCAGAAGAGGCAAATGTCAGGACTTTTTTATTTTGAGTTAAGTTCTGGTCATTTTTTAAAGTATAACAGCTGCCTGCATTATAAAGGAGCCATACTTTGTGTGGAAGGGCATAGGGGTTAAGTGTAATTCAAAGTCAAAAAATGATGTAAAACCAGAAAGTGCTATGAATATTGGAACATAGTTAACAATGCATAATAATGAAACTGAAGTAAGAGAAATAGTAAAGAAGAAAAATGATGCTGTTGCATTTATAGCATAAAAATAATTTGAAATGCATAAAGTCCTGTCCACCTCTACAACTACCCAAAAGGAGCTACTTTTTGTGTGTACATTCATAGGTGTATGAAACATTTAGAAGTGATTTATGTATATATGGACTAATAATTTTATTTTTACTCTTCATTTTGATAGGCTGCCCTGGCTGAAAGTAGTTTACCATTACTTAGTAACCCAGGATTGATAAATAACGCATCCAGTGGCTTACTGCAGGCAGTCCATGAAGATCTCAATGGTTCGCTGGATCACATTGACAGTAATGGAAATAGCAGTCCAGGCTGCTCTCCTCAGCCTCACATGTAAGTGCAGTTAGCATCCTTTCAAGAAAAAATGCTTTTGTCCAAGGCACAATATTACTCAGAAGTGCTCTGAAACATATTAAGTGAAACAGCAGGAACTATCTGTTTGAAACTAAACATTTATATTAAAACATTTAAATAGATGAGTCTTCATTTACTTTATAGTAAGATTGGCGTAAGCTTTTATTTTTCTTTTCTGTTTTCTTTTTCCTTTTTTTTTTTTTAAATCTCTTCAGCTTGCTTGCAAACATTGAATGTAATGGGAGGCTGATATCTGTGGTCATTTTCACAGCCTGATTTGTAAGGTATAGTCAGAATGTTCATGTTGGAATTAGTTGTAATTTTAACTACAAGTCTCTAAACCATTTATGAACTGTAGTGAAGATATTGCCCATTTATATAAACCGTAAAATGCAAAGTTTAACTGTTGCCTACAGTTTACATAGAAGCCAGTAAAGTGTAACTTTTTGCCTGTCGTATAAATCAGTGTAATTACATATTCAAGTTTAATTACTGGTGCGTCTGTATTGGAAAGGTTTATATGTTATATTTTATGCAAGACTACGATTCCTATTAATATTTAGCAGCTAACTATATCATTAATTACTCTAAAATCTTTCCCCTACCATCTTTTTAATGGAGCTGAGAGAGTGGAAGTATTAAAAATTGATGTATTGTGGATTTCAGAAATGTGTCTGAAGCTTTAGAAATGCCTGGCCTTAATCAGTGGTGTCAAATGTGGCACTTTCTTGTTTACTAAATAGTAAAACATGTATCTTGGAGGTATTGTTTCCCAGGTTATTTATATAACAATTAGCAGTGTGATATCTAAGTAAACTTAGATGTAAGTTTACTACAGGATGATTTTTAATGTGTGTGTACAATTACAGTCTCTTTTTTTTGTTGTTGTCTGTTTTTCAAATAGCTAGTCTAATTAGCCTTTTTTTTCATACACTTTTTTTTTTTTTTTTTTTTAATTTCTAGAATGGGATATTTAACACTAACTGAAGCCAAAGTCCCATTTTATTTATGTTCTCATGTGTGAAGAATCCATTTTGGTCTGACCTTTTTTAAAGGAAATAGTTTGCCAAGTTTTTCTTTCTTTGTTTGGCATGTTAATATATCTGTGATCACATAGAAATGTTGATCATCACATATTTAATTGTTTTACTGCACATTCATTCTACTTGCCTTTGAAAATAATACACTGTGAACAATGTATTTTATCAGGTTCCAAACCATTACTTTTTCAAAATGGAAAAATTTTCTTTTGGAAGTGTCTTTAGATGTATTAAATAATACAAAAGAAGTAATAAAACTTGAAGTAGAAAGAACATGAATATATGCTCTTGAGAGTAACACTACTCTAAAACAAGTAAAGTGAGCAATCAGACAAAAGTTTTTATATCCCATGCTTTATGCTATCAACCATGCAGTGGGTAGCTTGAGGCCTTTTACTTTTAGCAGTTCTCCTGAGTATGCTAATGCTCTCTTCCTGTATAAAATGCCAAGACAATAAAACTTTAAAGAGCAAACAAGAGTTAGATCATGTGTGTTAAAAACAGCTACTTTACAGAAAAGAATGACACTTGCTATTAAAGTTGTTTTGTAAGTGTTTGGCAGATTTGTTTACATATTCTATGTACTGTCTGCCATTCTGCTGTATAAACTGAGATATCTGTGCATATGATTATGTAGATATGGCTACACATAGCTGTGTTTATAGCTAAAATACTGCATATTGTAGCAATTCTTGTCTGTAAAAACGCAAATAACTTGAGTTACACCCTAACTACAGATACAGCCTTCCTCTCTCATTTCTATGATATGTCATTTGTCAAAACAGGCAGTTTCAGGACTTGATGTGGTGACTCTTTTGAAACTTATGACTGCATGTTGCTCAGTTCTTGATAGATTGAAGTAACAGAATGTAAATGCTCGGAGACACAACTGGAGAAGGAGGTTATGCTCATTCATCCCTTGCACCAAATTTAGTGCAAGATTACTGGGCTCCTCTGAGACCATGAACCATCAACCAACAGTCTGTGACTAGGTACCTGCTCACTTGTGAAATGTTGACTTCCCCTTTCTGAGGGACCAAGAGTATGAAAAAGGTAATTAATTCAATCTGCAAGGAGAAGACAGGGAAGAGGAAGGGAGAGATTTCTGTGGAAGGCAGAGGCTATTCCATGCTTCCATGACTCATTGACCAGGGCCACTTGTTTTTGTTAAACAGGGTTACTTAAGGAAACGAGAAATATTTATTTTTTTTAATGAAAAATAATTAATACACTAGGGGGAAAAAAAAAATTATTGCCACAAGCATCCACTTACTTGTAGCTTCCTCAGAAGGTTCACCTAGGATGTCTGGGTGTTTCTCCCCTAGAGAAATATTTTTTTGGGGAGGGGTCATTATTATTGTACTTGCCTATGAAGTCAGTGGCTCTGTTGATCTCCAAGTAGATTAAACCTTCATCTCCTGATTCCCAGGAAAGCGTACTAGACATGACACTGGGAATATGCTGAGCAATTGTGTTGCCTGCCATCTTGAACCTGGCACAGAGCCAGAAGCAGTGGAGCATGATATTAGACTAAGAGGGAAGCAGTTGCATACAATTTAGAGATTGGAGCATTCCATTCGGAAGGGACAGAGTTTGGCTTCTAGACAAGCTTCCAGGGAGCGGAAGGTATTGGAGGAATTTTTTGGTATTGGAGGAAATGGTATCAGCAGGAAATGCAAAAAGAGTTTCAGAGACAAAGCCAAGCATGTCAGTTAGGCATTTGGTTGTTAGAATTGTGATGAATTATCATTTTATCAGATAAACAGAGGACAGCAGAGCTTCCTTATTTTGGAATGTTGATATTATTTTTTTTAGCATAAGTTTCTTTTTTTATAAACATAATGAAAATTGTGTGTACACTAGTCAGTATTTCTGTGCTTTGAGCTCAAGAACTTTATCAGCTAAATTGATTGCTGTTATTCAAATACCTTAGCTATTCGGTGTCAGAAAGTGAGGAAATCATCTCAGTCTCTCAATTTGAACCCGCTACTTCACAACTGCTTTTTAAAACAGAGTGGTAAAAGCAGTTAGAGTAACCAACTGATCCATCTGTGGGCAGATATCTAACATAGGTGGGTGAATCATCTTACATGGAAAATAGTCTTTGTTCATTGTTTAAAGAAAGATGGTAGGTATATAACCTATACATTTACCAAGTAAATGTGTAACATTTAAATTCTTGTTAAGTGCAGTGAATCTCAGCCAGTGTATTTAGAGCAGTGGCACTTTAAAAGCTTTACAGTATTTGCCTTAGGTAACTATATACAATCTGCTCCGTTTCTTACACTACCTGAACATTTAAAAGTACCATGGTAAGTTTTAGGTGATGAGTATAACCATACCTGGGATATTTCCTGTGTTAATAATTACGTAAAACATCTGAAATTTCATGCTGCATGCCTGTCAGTTTCCATGCCCAGTCTAATGAAAGATTATAATACTATGTTGTACTACGCAGCATTTCACTAGTGGGATCTCAAATCCTAGATTTACTTTCTATGTTTGAGCAGTATTAAATCTAAGTTCTTTCTTTGACTGGTCTTCAAATGCAATTCCTGGTACATTGATGTGGGCACTAAGTGCTCCCGTGACATAAATCTTCACTGAGGAAAATATGTTACTTACTAGGGACATGTATGTTCAGTTCAAAATTCGAATTTCCTCCAATATGAGTTGTCAACAACCAATGCCAGGCAATTATCAATACGTAGGACTGCTCCTAAAACTACTGAAAAATTGCAGCCGGTTTTAGCTGATACACCACAGGTTTCAAAGTGACAAACAGAACAGAGAGATTCTACATCATTATTCATGTAGAACTAGGTGTTGATCATCTTGCATAACAGTTGTACATGGATTTAGTTGGAAGTCCCAAAGTACACATATTTGTGGTGTAAATACAGATTTCTGAAGTAAATAAAGACACCACAAGCATCCAAACAAATGCCATTAAAGCTCTATGGTTGCGGGCAACTTCGGAAAAACTTTTCTCATCCCTGCAGAAACAACATTGGATAAGGCATGGAATGATACATACGGACAATAATGACAATTCATGCATTAGAGATAACACAGTGTCCTCTTTTTAACCTGTGCATCATATCCAGTATACTACTGAAGAGTTTTGGAGGGACTTGAAAGTTGGTTTCTTTGGAACTAGTAATTCTTAAATTAACATCAGGATCATAATGAAATTGACTTTGTGCTATTATTTGTCCTGTGTCTGTTATATGTTCAAGAAGTCCCACAATCAAGGGTGGAAATTAAGTTAAACTGTATTTCTGGTGTTTATTTCTGCATTTGTGTGATTGATAACACTTATGTGATTACTGCATCTGTCACAGACCAAGATGTTGTGCGTTTAGTGCACTTTTGTCCCCTTTTTCAAATTTTGACAACTGTATCATGCAAAATGCTATTTTACTTTGTGGTATAAACTTGGAGGTAAAAGCTAAAATTTTCATCTATGAGACTATAGCAGTTGAGTAAAACCAAATGAATTGATCATCAGAAAACTCAGAATTCTGATTGTAGACTGAGAAAATGTAGTCTTGCCATAGGAAACAATGCAATGGTTATGCCATTCTGTTAATGCTCAGTGCAGCTCGTTTAATAAAGAATGTGAGGAGTTAGCAAAGGAGATAGGTAAAGCAACTATCCTGCTGGTAAGGTTTTGCAGAAGGGGGCTGTCAATGGTTTTCTCCCTGATCAACCTGTATGAGAGTGTAGATTGAGGACAAAGCAACTAATCTTTTATATTTTCAATTGATTTATGAAAGTAGTCCAGCTCCTATCAGCAAATCCAGAATCCTGGAGATAAGGGATATCAATCTAATTCTAGAATTTTAATTGTTGACTGTTGGGTTGGGGTTTTTTAAAATACATTTTTAAATTATTGCTTTCAGAGTCACTTCTTAAAAAGTGAATTCATGTATCTTCATCTCATATATAACTCTTTGTGTTCAGCTATTGTAGTGCTGTATTCTGCAAGATGAGAAATGTTTGAAGCAGAATGTGAATACATACATATATCCTATCATATTTAAAGCTGTTTCTAGAAAATGTGATAAAAAGGTTGTTGTGAGTAAGAATAGCTTTGTTCAAATAGAAAAAAGTAAATCTGAGATCAATTAGAAAAAAAATGAGCTTGTTCAGTTTAGTTCTTCATCTTCAATTCTGCTCATAAAAAGGTAAGTTCCAACTCATTTCAGTCACCTTTTCCTTTGTATTCTGCTGTTGTTCCCAACCCTACTCCTTTACCTTTCCCACTTTTGCCCTGACTGGCTAATTTCTGTCTGCAGTTCTATCTGCATAATCATCAAATTGGTTGTTTTGGGGGTTTTTTTTCAAACTTTTTTATCTTTAAATTTTATTCCCAGAGGCAAATATGATTATTCTGCTCTAAGATCATTTACTTTTGAGGTGCTTCAGTTTGAAAGCATTCCATTGTCAGGTTGTTCCCACATCTGATTATTCCAGTCCCCCACTGTTAAGCTTTCACACCACTTACAGTAGGTTACCTATCATTCCAGTTTTAATCCCTTTCATTCTCTTGTTTCTTTAACTTCATAATGTTCCAGTCCCCTGTCTTTCCTTTTTTTTTTCTTTTTTTTTTTTTGTTATCATTTCATTGTCCCATTTCATGATTTCTTTGCATTTACCTTGGAGGCTTGTTCTGTTCTAGGAGACTGCTATGATCCAAGTCTCTTGTTCATTGTGTAAGACTTGACATAATGTATAAGAAAATAAACTATTGAAACACATCAATTAACATGGATGTAACAAGCATTATTAAATAGGTGAGAAGCATGTAATTGAGTGCATGAATGTGGTAGCATTTGCAGTATTTCTGGGTAGCCTTGTTCATGAAAAAATTTCACCTAACCACGTGATATTTTAATGCCTGTATAATTTAATTTCACACATTTTTAGTCATAAATCTAACATAAGGAAGATAATGGGCAAAGAGACTTTGTGACAACAATTATTTTTATTTATATATGAAAAGAGGAGGAGCTAGGAAACAGGATCTTAAAGGTTGTATCTTTTGTCTGAGCATATGCCTATTGAAAGAAGCTCTGAGAATACATAGTGAAATTATTTTGGCTGTGGCTAGCACTGCAAAGGATTGGAAAGTGACAGGGAAGTCCATCAAACACTTGATCGTACTATTTTCTTACAATCCGCGGTGTTTTTTTGTTTTGGTTTTTTTTGCCTTTACTGATTGTCTGGTTTGTCTAACTGTAAATTCTTGAGTTGTGACTGTGTCTCCCTACTTTAATACAGAGCTATTCATACATGGCCACTAAATGGAAAAACAAGCAATGGTGTGTTGATTAATAATATTTTTCATCATTCCCATTGACATAACTTTTCACTTGATTATTTTTCTAAATTTTATATTATTTCTAAAATATTTTTGCATTACTTCACTTTTCAGTCCATTTGTCCTCTATATTTTGCTTCTGTTCATCGATTTTCTTATCTTTCAAGACTGATGTTCCCATCCTTTATCTATTTAGCTTCTTAAAATGTTACATGTCTCACTTCGGATCAGAAGTTGCTGTTTCTTCTTTACATTATTCCAACCCCAATTGTTGAGCTTCTACAGTACATTCCCAACACTCCTGACAAAAAGATCACTCCAGAGATACAGTGCCTTCAGCTGAAAAGTGTCAGATCCCCATTGCATGGCTTGTAGAAGTTGGTAGAGTCCTATGGGGTTTCACAGTCTTTTTGGAAGCTGCCTTGATGAAAACTTTGTGGTACTGCTGTCTTCTCAGTTTATGGGCAAGATATTTGTGCTCTTCACATAACAGTTCTGTGTAAGAAAAAGCAGTGTCTTAAATACTCTTACAAATATTAAAAATGTGTTAGAAGTTGTCCAGATAAATCTCTCTGAAATGTGGTTGTATAACTTAAATTTAGATAATAGGACATTCTTGTCCTTGTACAACACAAAAGCTGAGATGAAAGTGCCATTAGCAATGTATTTCTAAAACTGTACTAACAGAAATTTTATCCACTTTTGATAATTGCATTTGGATTCTGAGTAACTGTAATAGGAAAACTCAAAATTTTTATAAGTGGACTCTAGATTTTGGGGGTTTTTTTTGGTAAATACACGTGTCCAAAATGAGTCTTTACATTTACATGTCATGTAAATAGTTAAATAGAAACATAAAATTACATCCAGTTGATGATGTGTTTATACGAATACTTCAAATTATGAAACATTAATCCAAGCAAAGTTTCATTGAAAAATACAAGACATTATGAAGAAGTTTTACTATTTGATTATTATTTAGTCTTTAGAATTTGTAGAAAACTCTAGGCACTTCACACATTTTAAAGGACTTAAAATTTCAATGCACTTTAAGAGTCTAGAAAGACCAGCTCTGTGTGAAACACCATGTGTAGGTCACATTAAAGTATCAAATCCAAAGATGACTGAAGAGGTGGTTATATCTGATAATGTCTGTATACAAAAGCAGTGTTCACAATCTTCTGGCAAAGTGCAGTTGGGAAAAGGTCCTCCTGGCACCTAACAGCAGCCTGTGATTTAGAATAGTGCTGGAAATGCATATGTGTAGTACAGACGCTGATGTACTCTGTTAAAGTTATAACTGCAGGTATGCTGGTGATTTTCTCCATCTGAACAATATAAAATGTGTATCTTAAATTAGGCTGAACAAATGCACTAGTTGTCTTCCTTTACCTAGACTTACCAAGATCATTAGTTCATGGCCTCCCACTAAACTTTTTAAAGACTTCCGTAAGCTTCCGATTGAGTTGGTGAAGGAGTAATGTTTTTTTGATGCAGTATTACGCTGTGATAGTAGTACTCTGGGTAATTAGGAACTTCCCCAACTTGATATCTGTTTTTGTTTCCCCTCCTTTTCTTCATTCCTTGAAAATTTGGCATTATCAGATATCATAACTGAAGTATGTTCTCTGAGCTTTTATCTCCTCCTTTTCTAAGAACACGGAATATTAATGTTTTGGGCAACCACATGTGAACAACAATTACTTTCCTAAAATTATCATAGTCTATCTCAAATTTGAAAGCCATTGTGGAATTTAATTCTTTTGATGATTATAAGCTTCATTGTAATTTCCAAGCTAAATACTTTCAAATTTAGTTTCATGTATGTTCTACCTTACATAGACTTTCTTGCTCTTCTTCTTTGATTTTCAAGTATCTTCTAGAGAGCACACGGTGAATTTTGAACCTTCATTTTGGCAGACCAAGCAGGCACTTTCTGGTACAGCAGACTATCTGTTCTCTTCATCTTTCTAGGTGCTGTTCTACAAAATACTCAGTTTGGATTTATTTTCATGTGCAGATGTTATTGTTTTTTTTGAGAAATACAGATTTAGTTGTATATAATCCATTTCTTCTTTCACTATGTTCTTATCAGGGGAAAAATAAAACAAAACAATAACAACAAAAAAACCCAACCAAACAAAAAACACCACCATTTTAGCTAAATTCAGCTAAAATGTTGTGTTTCATTTTTATAATACAGTGTCAAAGGATGGACTGGGGCCTTGTTGTGTTAAGTGCTCTACAAAGGCAAAATAAAAAGGATTTTCTAATCCCTGTCCCAAACTCTTCCAGTCTTTAGGTAGTAATTGAATTGTTAAATTTTTAAACTGCATCTTTAAATGTAGTTTGAATGCCATCTGTATGTTACTTGCACTAATGTCCCCTTGCAGAATAGCTTCAGGCTTTGTTTAGAGAAGTGTTTTGACACAATGCCAGTTGGCATCACACTGCACTGTAGGTACATTAAACCAAAAGGTTTAACCATGACTGGTAGCAGTGAAATACCGCAAGATGAGCACCCTTCAGGTAATTTTCTGTTACTTTGCATCCCCTTTTATTTGCAGCATCATGAAAGAAAATATTATGGTCTTGTGTCCATATGGAGTTACTGGAGTAATGGAGTTTTTATTTCATAACTAGATATTTACAGATGTGGTAACAAACAGCATATTGCACTGTATATATTTCATTCGGCTGGAATATGCTGCACCGTGAAGCAGAGGTCTGTATTAAGCACAGGCCTAAATATGTAATTAAGAGTCAGGTTATGTTAACTTGGGCTCTATGACATCTCACATTAATCAACTTAAATCTGTAGGCAGACAGGATTTGTGTTTTCTTGCAGAGACTATACAGATAAAACACATTCTTCAGACATGTTGCTCTTCACATCCAAATCTTAAATCTGTAATAGCATAAATATGGGATGCGCTATTCGTATTCGCATGTTCATAATTTGGATAAATGTTCTGAGAGAAGCTAGAATAACTTTGAAGTTATATGAAGAGCAGTTCTTGGTGTAAACATGCGGTGGTGATGATAGTCATTCTTGAAACTCTAGAAATTGTAGCAGGTCACCAACTGGATGTGCACAGACAAAGGTATATTGCTGTGAAAGCATACTTTAAAGGAATGTTGTACATTAAAGTAAGTTCTATCCTTACCCAGATGGACCTTTTCTAAGACTGAGGAAGGACTATAAATTTATTTTTTTTTTCAAGAAGAGAGAAACTGGATGGGAATATTATAACAGGTCTCCAGAACACTGTGCAGAAAAAGATGGGAATTACCTTGTCCATAGGGAATGGGAGAATAAATAATTATTATTTCAGCAAGAACAGTTAGGATAAACACCAGAAAAAAAATAGAAAACCAGACTATAGGATAATTAAAGACAGCTATGTCTACCAGCACAGAGACACTCTGGAACTGCTGGTACTGGAGGCTTCTAAGAACAAATTAGAAGTGATCAGAAGTAGTTTAGGTATAAGTGTTCCTAGACTATATGATTTCTTGAGGTCCCTTCCAACCCTGTTTTCTTTGATTCCTATGATAAATCTGGAAAAAGTAAAGGGTTTTTTTCATGTTTGGTGTGTCTTAATAGAATCTAGCTGAATTGTCCAAGTCCATTTACTTTGTAATCTGGAACAGCTGTCATAGATAAATATCTTTAAGCATTCTTTATTTTTAAGTTTAAATGAAATTTGGCTTTACAGAACTATATATAGAGTGTAAGATTCAGCTAATGTGAGAAGTGTCAGCTAGAGCAGTTCAGACAGTCCTACACAGGTCAGTTTGACCCATTTGTCCCTGCTGACTGTGATGTGTGGTTCTACTTGTTAGATGCTACTATCAGCTATTCATCAAAAAACATGCTGAAAGGTTGGCCATTCTCCAGGTTTGTTCTAGCAGGCAAAGCTAGTCATCACTTCAAGTCCTAGCCCTTCAACATTGAACAAGTAAAATAAAAGATCAGTGCTCCAATAAAATTAGCATGTGAAAAGGCAATACTTTGTGGCACCCTTCTGAAAGTTTTGAAGCATACTCATCGAGCACAGCTATCAATCAACATTTTCAGTGAAGACTGTTGTATGAGAAAAATGTACCAGGTGTAATGGTAACATTATTCAATCTCTTGCTGATATATTAGGCAAAATGTTTAAGTGCCACTGTGGGCAAATGTTGATGATTAGCTTATTTCAGCCTGATTGTCCCATACTATTGATCTGATCAGCTGTATGTTTTCCAAGACAGAAGAGTTCTATTGATATAAAAGTTTTAAACAGTTTCAATTTTATATAGCACATATATATATTAAGGTGTGT
>JANHGL010008511.1:60974-65974 GCA_024611195.1 Ceyx melanurus
TGACAGGACGAGAGGCAGTGGGTGCAAGTTGGAGCACAAGAGGTTTAGGGTCAACACAAGAAAGAACTTTTTCTCAGGGAGGGTGACAGCTCTGGAACAGGCTGCCCAGGGAGGTTGTGGAGGGGGGTTGGACTAGATGATCTTCTAGGACCCTTCCAACCCCTAAACATTTTGTGAATCTGTGAGAGCAGTGTGGGTAATAAGTAAAAATGTAAATAAAAATCGCAGGAGTCTAATATTAAAAGTTACACTGGAAATGTGGAGCTCTGTAAAAAATACTGTTATGCAAACATAACTTGTTCTGGTCTGTAGTTTGGTTTGGTTTGGTTTTTTTTTGTATACTGCAACACTGTCTATGTAATGCAAGTAAAGCTAGTGAGCTAGTGGGGAAATAGTACGCTTGTAAAAATAGCTACAGACTAAACCAATGTTTTTGAAGATGTATTGCTTGTAGGTTTAAGACTGTCTACAGAATTGTGAGGAAGAATGGGTGAAACTACGTTTTTGTTTGGGAGATGGTTAAAATTGTCTGGGAACTACCTTTTTTTTTTTCTTTTTAACTTAAAAAAATACTTCAATAGGCAAGCTATATAGGTTGTCATACCACATATGGTCTTGGAAATCATTCAGTCCCAAAGATTCCTTTGGGAAAACTTCTCTTCAGCTGAGTTCCAGATAATTTGTAATCTTTATATAGTTCTGTGTGAAGTCACTAGGAAAGCTAGTGAGTCAGCAGTATCAAAATTAAAATCTTATGGAAAATAAACCTGGGAGGGACTTCAAGACATGATCTAATTTATTGGCCTTTGTGCCACTGAATACCAAAGTAAAAAGCTCCCTAGTGTTACCAGGTGCCTAAGTCACCATAGCAATACAAAATACTTGAGCCAAAACATGGAAAAAAAAAATAAATAAAAGAATCACTCTTTCATGTTTTTAGACCGATGATTGCAACCCCTTTGTGGAATAAAACTGCACTGAAAGATCTTAAAAAATTACATGACTTGCTGCAAACCACACACTTGGCTACAAAGCTCACAGTAAACACATTGACCTAGGCAGCTTTTCTCTCTCAACATCTACCACCTCCTCAATACAAAGCCAAGAGCAAAGTCTTTTCAGTGCCTGTCATTACATCGACTTAACTGTCTGAGAGACTGTATCTATCTATCATGAGGTCCCAAAGCAATTTCCCTTAAGTTATTTTAGAAGAACATTAAAGATTTTGGGTGGATTTGGGCAACAATGTTTAAAGGACCCAGAGCTACACTGTAGAGTTTGTTCCACTGTGAGCCCTGGAGGTGGAGGGGTAGTAGCACTTCTCTAACAGCTTTCAGAATTAAACACTGAATGGCTTGCTTTTTTTTATGTAGTTTGTTTTTGTTGGTTGTTTTGGTTTTTGTTGTGGATTGGTTGTTTGGGTTTTTTTACAGATACAAATGAGAAATGAGCTCTTCTTTCTTTTTTTTCCCTACTATTGGATGAAAGAAATACAGGGAAACTTATTAATAATATCTGGTTTGAAAGAATGGTCTCTCTACTGACTCAGTGCTGATAGTTATAAAAGGCATTGTCTTTCGTATGTGTTTCTAAAGACAAGTTTTGTTTTCTAGTCAAAGCTTGGAATGAGCACTATTTCTACTAAACAAATCCAGACCTTGCGTATTTTAATTATTTATATTTTGTTGTTCTGCATTCTCACTACTGTTCTGCTGGATTCAGTATCCTCTTACTTAACGCTGATGTGACATGAGAAACTTCTATAGAAAACATGTTATCTATAATTAAGAAATTGTATCAAGTTCCTTTTCTCCTTGTTGACACCAGCTCAACTCAGTTAAATTAAGAAATAATGTACTTGGTTATAAGATCTGATTGTTTTCCTGTCAGCAAGAGCACATGTTCTAATGTTTAAAAGTTGAATGTTAACACTTGTTTTGTTGCTGTTGCCTAGATTTTAGCAGGATTTTAGTAGGTATTATACTAAAGTTTTCCCAAGGCAGGATCAGGCTTATCTTGTGCAAAACTCAGAAGACAAGTTCATCTTGTATCAGACAAGATATACAATAATTGGGAATTTGGCTTAATCTCTAAATGTTTTGAATTTACTTTATACATTCCTTCCCTAGTAGATATTTATCCCTCAGCTGCCTGATCTCTTTAGTTTAGTTTTGAAGCCTCAAAGCTCTTCTCCAGTGGCCTACAGTCTTCATGAGGCCTCTGTAACTGTCCAGCAACCTTTAGCTCTCTGTTGGGACCTGGCAGTTGTTCCAGTTGACTGTTAAAAATAACAAGGTCTTTAAGGATGAAGTATACATTTAAGAACACGAGAACGTGAAGTTGTGGCTATCCAGTTGCAGGAATGGGAGAAAAATTTCAATGTAAAGCTCATGGAAGGGTTAATTTTTGAGGCAGACACAGAGGAACTTCATGTTCTGTGATCTATAAGCAAGGGAGAAGTAATGTATTGAGATGAGCAGACAGCTCTGCAAGTTATTAGATTACAGACGTGTCTCACAGAGAGTTTAATTTTCAAAATGCTGGGGTGCAAGG
Organism: Ceyx melanurus; assembly: GCA_024611195.1. NCBI lineage: Eukaryota > Metazoa > Chordata > Aves > Coraciiformes > Alcedinidae > Ceyx > Ceyx melanurus. The sequence goes on from JANHGL010008511.1 coordinate 63,528, forward strand.
AAAATGTTCTTTTGTAACAGTAGATCCACCAATTATAAAGAAGTTGATTGAAATATCTTCACCAGTGTGCTTGCATTACCTCCTATTTTGCTGACATCTGTGAAGTTAATAACCACACTGTCTTTTCTGTCTTCTGTGTCATTAATAAAAAAAAATCTGACTAGTTCTGAACCCAGTATTGGTCCTTCAAGGAACCATAGTCATCTTCATTAAAATAGATGAGTAAGTTTTCATCAGAAGTCAGAAATTGCTGAGCTATGACCTATTGTTAGGATATAATTGAGTAGCATAGTTATTATTAAAAAGACATGGCATATATAAATATTTCTGCAGGATTTATGTTTAAATACTCATGACTGGTAGCATAGAATTTTGGAAATAAATACTTTAAAATATATACCTATCTACTGAAACACACATACAAATTTTAATATTAGTTACATATATTTTGCTTTCTATGTACAAGAAATATTTTGAGATGTATCATACTATACTGAAAGTCTTCAAGATAAGAATGTATTTAGCTATTTAAAAGATGGGTTTTCAAATCTTGGTTTACTTATGGAAAAGGAACAAAAAAAGTTTTTGCTTTTCACATAGATTTGATATAGTTGCTTCCTATTCAAAATATATGTAAAATACTATAAATGTAAGATCCTTTCCATCTCTTAACAACATGCCTCAACTTTGACTTTCACCCTCTGATTTCTAAAAACTCAACTCTAGAGTTAAGAAAAATGTTAGTTTCAAGAGCTTATATGTTATTTCTTGTGCTTACACTTCTAGAAAGAGGTGTTTGGCAGAGTTCTCTACAAGCTGTAGATTTGGATGCAACACTCCAGGTGGGAACTCATGAGAGCAGAGCAGATGGGAAGAATCACCTCTCTCAACATGCTCGCCATGTTTCTTTTATGAAGCCCAGGATACAGTTGGCTTTGTGGGTGGCAAGTGTACATGACCAGCTCATGTCCAATTTTTTATCACCAAGCTTTCTCCACAGGGCTTTTCTAAATCACTTCATTCCCCAGCTTTTATTGATACTGGGGGTTGCCCTGAGCCAGGTGCAGGACATTGTGCTTGACCTTACTGAACTTCATGAGGTTCATGTGTGCCCACTCTTCGAGCCGGTCAAGGTTGCCCTGCATGGCCTCCCTTCTTTCCAAAGAATCAGCTGTGCCACTCAGCTTGGCATTGTCTGGAATCTTGCTACAAACTCAATCCCACTGGTTGTGTCATTGATGAAGATACTAAACAGTATTGGTCCCAGTACAGACCTATGAGGGACACCACAGGTGAAGGAATAGGCTAGGTATACCCATGCACAAAATACAATTTCTTGGGAGCATCATAAGGGACAATATATTGTAATTATAGTGTTACAGCATTTGGAAGCAAATAACATGGCATTATAGCATTATTAAAAACATAGAAGATTTCCATCAGAGACTTAGTCAGCATTCTGTACTAAATATCTGAAATTTGAAACTTAAATGGAGTTCAGAAGTTCTCTTAAACACTTACAATGTTAAAAAAAAAAAAGTAAAAAAAACATAACTTTATCAAAGATTCCTTAAATCTCAAGGCTCACAATTACTTGTATTATCTTAAAAAGGAATGAATTAATTTTCTCTCCCTTTCAGAAGACACTGTTCAAATGTTTTTCACTGATAAAAGTAATTTCTAAATGACCCCACATTCCCTTGTAATGTTTCCCAAACAAATAAATGTGGATGGAGATTGAAGTATCTTGTTGCCTGTGGGTCCTAATAGCTGTATTCAAATTCAGTAAAGTCTATGCTGAGGTGGATGCTGCATGACCTCAGTTCACCCTGGGGTGTTCCAAACCTCAGGTGTCTCCTAGAAACATCACAACAGTGAGATAGAAGAGATTAAGCTCAATTTCCATTTTTAATCTTTACAGCAGGGTTAACTTTGCAAGGAGAACCAGGCGGTACATCTTGTTCTTTATTGTTTTATCAATTACTGTGTTGGGGCACGTTGGAGAGTAACCCAAATATTAAACCAGTAATCCTTGGATAGTAAGCTTTATTTTGTATTCTAGCTAGAAGTCGTGTGTTGTAGCCAACTGCTAAATATTTGTTTAGTATATTTTGTATACTCTGTTTGTAAGGTAGAACCTCTATACAATTGAACTAGTCAAGGATGTACCCTATTTCATGTTGTCATTTAAGAGTTTCATTACATTTGTATCTACTTCCACTAAAACAAGGGTTGGCTTTTTTATTTTAATGTGTCGTAAATTCAATTAAATTGTTTTCTGTTTATTCTTTTAGCAGTGAAAATTAAAGCTATTCAGTTTTAATTCAAGGTAAATTGTATATATTTATGCAAGGAATACTTAACAACGTGGGACTAAAGGTGCTAATAATATATTGATTAATTTTGTTTTAGCAAAAATTTAAATATAGTTGATCCTTAATTTTCCT
>JANHGL010008511.1:70974-90959 GCA_024611195.1 Ceyx melanurus
CGTACTTGATGCAAATGCAGATTGCATATTGTTATATATAAATACATTCTGTTTTGTTGGGTTTTTTTTCCCATTCAGTCTGTTTTTTTCTGTGGTGAATACATGTTGTTAGAAGATGTCTTGTATGGTCTTAATCTTTGTTGTGTACTATTTTTTATAGTCTTAAGTTATAATGAAAAAAAAAAAAGTAGGAACCAAACATAAAAGGTCTAGTAAAGCCAAAAATTAATTTCATATTGATTTAAAGTGATCTAGATGAGTTTTTACACTGAAAGCAAAGATATAGCAATTGTAGTCCATGGTATTTATTTTCAGTCAAACCAAAGTTACATATAATTCTGCCTCTGCTTATACGGGATATTAACACTAACAATACACTCCCTTTGGAAGACTTGCACAGGCCAAATTGTTGGAATGCTGGTTTTCTTGACAACTCCAAACCCAAAAATATGGTAATGCGTTATGGTGTAGTTGAAAATAGCATAGTCAGATGTTTGCTTAAAACCTAGAAACTTTACGTGTTGCTTTTCATGTGCTGTGCCAAGTCTTGATAATACTTTTTCCCCCAACCAAGGGACCTCATAACCTGATTATGGTTATTGCTTTACAAACAGTTTTTGACAGAAGGTGGCTGCTAGAGCTTAACATATGGACCAGTTCCATGTGATGGTCCTGGTTCTTGCAAACTAAGCTCATCATTTATTCTTTGCTGAAGTCAGCAAATAGACTTAAAGATATACACAGTCATCTATCACGCCAAATAAAAGGACATAACGGCTTTCGAAAGGGTTTTCCCACGTACCCAAAAGGCTTTCTGAAAGCTTCTACCTCTGCAAAAGAAAAAGATAAAAAAAAAAAAAAAAAAAAAAAAAAGAAAAAAAACAAAAACGTAAAAGAAATTAGAACAATTATGGCAGATTGCATGAATTGTGAGAACGTCACAGTAACTGCTACTTTTCATTATGTTTGTCTTTGGGTCATGATCAACAGAACGTTTACAGTAATATATCGAGAGAAGGATACACCTTGTAAACGATTGTTTTCAGTCAATCGGTAGTCTTAAGATTCTGATGTGGGAATTACCTGAAAGGGAATGATGGGTGTTTCGAGTGCATGTTCAAGAGATGGACTGGAAGTAAATGTGGTAATTGTACCATCAGGAAGGTGGCCTAAGACTACAATGCAAAAGTATGCATACCTCAGTTACAAAACTTTTGAAAGGAAGTCTCAGCCACAGAATGCATATACCTGTAGAGTTTTGCATGGGTTTTATATAAATACAATTAAAAAAAAAAAATAGCTGCTTGCACATTATACCAGAAAAACCTCCAAAACTGCAATTGCTTTGAAAATAGATTTTAGGTTTTTTGGAGTTTTCTGAGATGCTTGGTCTGTATTTTGATAATTGTGCATATTATGTAAAAATGTTGGTGGACCCATAAATGACCAGACTTTTTCTAAGAAAAATGTTGCTTTAATGCATTTCATGAATTTTTACTCTTATATCATTGCTTGCTAGTAATAGCAAATCTGCTTTTCTGCATCTGCTTTGCGTAGCTATTGTAAGGCTTTGAACTAATGTATGTATTTATTGCTTGAACTTCTGTGCATACCTTATAAAGCATAATGTCTGACAATTTAAATGGCTCATGTATTCTTGCTTCTATCATAAGCCGAGGACGGGGATTATGATCTTTTGTATACAGCAAATTTTAACTGTAGCACAAACATCTGTTTATGTATTGGTGGGATATACCTGTTTTATTTATCTTTTTTGAGGTAAACTAATTTTTTATACTTTTCATTACTGTGTACTGTGTTCATACCTTGAATTCTCTGACGTTAGAAGTCATGGTTGAGAATTGTAACAGCTGTTATTCGTTCTGTATTCATGGCTTTCACTGCTGAATAAAATAAAGGACCAAACCTAGGATTTGAAAGAAAACTGTCTACCTCTAACACCAGGGAGTTATCAGATTTTGTTTTACATAGTTTTAGTCTACAAAGTCACAATTGCTTAAACCTAGGGAGCTTAAAGCTTATATTCTGTGTGGTTGAATTCATGGCACAGTTGTACTGTTTCAAAATCAATTAAAGTTTCATGTGGATGTTACAAGTATTTGGTAGAATTACCACTAACTGGGCTTTCTTTAGATAAAGCAGATACGGGGAAACTGTCATCAGCATTCTGTGTCTACAGCTGATTAACTTAGTAAGAATGCATTTCATTGTGATTAGGGAATCTAAGCACAGTCAGCTAGGATCAGAGCTACTGAACTGCATGCACTTAGTATAAATTGGCCTAGACTCAAATGTCCTGGGTTCCCTCTAGTTTGATTTACAGATTTCCTCAAACTGAGGATTCACATGTCAATATTTTTCTTTGTTGTTACTATTTTGTTTACATGCTGTAATATTAATACACATTCTGGGAGGGTAGCTTTCTTCTTGCTCTTAATCTATTAACCAGGAGCCCATTTTGTCCTTTTTATTTCAAGACTTCAAATCACTACGAAAGGGTTTTGCCCATTAAATTTGGCATATTTAGCAAAAAGGATGTACATTTTACTATAGAGTTATGTATGAACAGTGTGTTCACTGCTGATGGATGTAAAAATGTATATGAAGCCATTTCATTCACTTGCTTACGTTTCTGGAGTATAAATAAAAAATATAATTCCTTTTGTTCCATTTATAACCCACAGGGTTTTATTCTTTCTGGGAAGAACTTTCTTCCACCTTAAAGAGTTCAGTTAATAAAAAGTATTTTTGTAGCATGCTGTAGCTCTCTTATGCAGGGCTTGGAATACATGAAGCATGCCTAGTTGTATCCCAAAAAAAAGCTGAGTATCCAAAAAAAAAGCTGAAAAACAAACCATCAATGACAATAGCACATTTCATCCTATATGTTATTTTGCAAGATACAGTGCATTACTAAACATGTTAACTCTGTGCAGTGGCACCCTGCCTAAGTAGTGTATTGCATGTGAAGATAATTTGTTGAAGTTCTTTTTTATAATGATATTTAGTGGAAAACTTGTTTCTTAGGGAAATGAATCCCATATAAGGTTTTTTTGTTGTTGATGTTTACATTGGGGTTTTTTGGATTATTGCTTTTGAAAGGCAAAAGATTGAAATGCAGTTTATCAGCTGTGTTGTCACACTCAAAAATTCTGCATGTATCCACCTGCATATGTGACCTTTACTCATTAATTCATCCGAGATGCTGGATGCCACAATTAAACATCACATAGGAGGCTATGGCTTTGGCTTCTCTAAAGAAAAATCTCTCAAATTTCATGGAAGTGAGGGTGGTGGGGTTCTTTCAATATCATGACTAATGTTATAGTTACATCTTAAGATATTTCTATCTGAAAAGCTTAGTAGAATCATAGAACAGTTTGGGTTGGAAAAGACCTTTAAAGATCTAGTCCAACATCCCTGCTGTATGCATGGACATTTCACTAGATCAGGTTGCTCAGAATGGATATATCTTATGTAAAAGGATATCTTACCTATGGAATATATATTACCTAAGTTCTCAGAACAGCAGTTAAGTATTGATTTAAAAGAAATACCTGTAAAAACATATATATAACTTTCCCCTAAGTAAATTAAAAGAAACTCAAAATACATGTTGATAAAGCTCAATGTAATTGCAGCAGTTGTATCTGTATGCTAGAAAATGTTTTCCTTCAATACTTCTACAATGCAGAAAAATGACATATCCTAACTTTGGTGCTTATTGAGAAGCTGAATGATATTTTTATTAGAGCAAAGAGAGGCCATGTCTAAGCATGTGGAAGATATTTGATCCTCATGGATGTATCTAATTCTAGGTGTATTCATGCTATTAAAATACATCTTTTTCCTTGGGGACTTGGGTGGTGGTGATTGGTGGGTGGGGTTTTTTTTAGAGATATTAAATTATATATTTATATAACTTCGGAGATCAAATGATACTTTACAAAAGTGCATTTGCAAACAGCCACTAACTGAGCATGTGGAAAGGAAGTGAAAACTTCGAAAGGTCTGACGGTGTTTGAACAACGTGGTGAGACTCTGCAATATGCCGAAAGAGGATACGACATTATGGACCTGTTGCTCAAATGTTGTCAATCAGTTACACCTCCAGTCCTGTCGATACAGTCCTGAGGAAAAAGCTGTTATAGGTTTTCTCTTACTGTAAGGAAGTAAAATTCTTTGAGACAGTTCTTTGTTTTGTGTTCCACTAACAATTTATATAATGTGTGTGTTTCTACTGCATTCTAGACCTTTCTTAGTGGTAAACTGGACAGCAGATGATGGGTCTAGGATGTATTACAGATGTATAATGTTTATGAGACAGAAAGTCAAGGAAAATCAGTGGAAAGCTGGTCACATCCTAGTAGAAGTATGAATGATACAGGAGCTCCTAAATTCTTTCACAAAGAAAAAGACCCTAAATCGAACAACTGCCCTCCTTCAAACTTTATTTTTACTAAGTATGCCCAAATAAAAATATTGTGAGCTTAGATGAATGTCAGGCTATTTCATTTTTTTTCTTTCTGCACAACTTTGCATATGAGGAATATTACTGGTGTCCCCTAACAGACTGTCAAAAATAATCTACAGTGTATTTCTTAAAAGATAGATACGTAATTAAAAAGTTAAAATGTATCTGAGAAATTACGGAATATAAAATGATTAATGTGTCAACATTAAATCTCTCACAAGAGAAGCTAGAATTCATCCACTGAAACTGAAAAAAAAACAATAAAAAAGTTATAGAAAGGGCTGAATGTCAGTGTAAAAGCTGGGCCAGCAAATAACAATGCAGACAATCTGACTAGTACTAGAAATTAAAATAATACAAAGTTTTACCATTTCTACTCAAAGCAATTGAAGACTGAATGAATAAAAACTAAAAATGAGAACAATAATATTGGGCAGGAAAGTAGAGGGGAGGAAAAACTGCTACTCTGAAAAAAAACAAACTCCTTAAAACTTGTAAGAATTATAAGAATTTTTGTCCATTTCATAGTCAAGTAGTAACAACAGGGGACTCATTTATTGTTACAGTCCAATTTAACACCCTACACCTGAAACATCAGTAAAATCTGAAGAAACCATTCATGCAGATCCAAAGCACAGTGAGATTATATAATTTCAGTGAATACTCGTTATTTAGACAAGATTTTTAAAGACCCCTCAAAGTAGACAACCTTGTAGTATGTAGCCAAATAATTTTTCAATTAATATTTCAAACTGAAGTTTTGCCTCTCCTTGCATAGCCATAGTCTGTGACTAAATACAAGTACCTTAGATCACAACGCAGAAATTAAAAGGTAATAAAATTTCTGCAGAAAAATGTTTACATTGCTGTAGCAAAGTCATTAGATTCTCTCCCATCTATGTCAAATGAAAGTTGAAGCAAATATAAAAGGTAAAATTTCTAGTTTTTAATACCACTTGAATTAGTAATTGTGGGGTTATACGTTTTTCAGCAGTTTCTTATGGCTACCAAACTGAGGTCTAGAATATCTATTACAGGCAACAAGGCATGAGTATTATTTACTAAAACCTACAGCACTGATATATTGTTCATATTTCTACAGCAATTCTGTGACAAAAAAAAAAAAAAAGTTCTGCCATAATGTTTTGTATGCTTTGCGTTTTTTAACGAATTTTCTCATATTTTTCATATGAATATTGTCATGTTTGTCCTCTTAGTCTCTTATCAAACTAAGATCATATATTTCTTTAATACACTAAGCATTAATAATTATCTATATGTGTGTATACTTTTATAAAAGTGGCTTTATAATAACTTGTTTTGCATGGATCTGAATCAAAACAAGATCAAGCAACACTGCCTAGCTTTATGGTTCACTTTGTATTTTAGTAGCATCCTTCCTGTCTTTAAAGAAATCTTGTATTGAGAAAGGAAAAATAGATTAAGATTTTCAAGGTCTTTCTGTTGATTCCTTTTGTTGTATTCCTTCTATCCTCCACAGTGAACTGTTAGATCCAGCATAGTGTAGAGGGGAAACATGTACTTCACATAACAGCCAGATCTGTGGACTTATTTTAGGATTGTTTTTTATTTATTATAGAAAAATATAGGGCAGGCACTGAAATATTTATTTCATACATACATTTTAATCCTATTTTTATTCTCTGAGGTTAGTAATAACACAAGTGTTTTACTGAAGGAAGGGTATTTTATTGCTGCATTATCACCCCTAAACTCACCATTCATAACCTACAGGTAAACTTCTGTATCAAAAAATTCTATTATCACATGGTAGTTATGAGATTCAGTGCTGGCATTTATAACCACTGTATGCAGGGCATCACTCAGACCAGGCTAAAGTCCTGGGCAGTGATAATAGTTCTCCAGCCATCAGCTTGTACCTTCCATTTGACCTCATGCCATTATTCACATAATAATTTTCTTCTACTGGAAAACTACTTTGTATTTTTGACATTTTGTTTATTTAAATACGTGCTCAGATGAGGGGGGGGAAAAAACCCAATGGGTTTTATATATGAAGTAAAAAATTACTCCTGAAATTTGTTAAGATTTAAGAAGCCACTCCCAAGTTCCACTATAGGGTAATTCTTATGTTTGATAGGCCACTTAATGTAGTTGTTTTTGTGGTTGGTAAATGTTAAGTGATCTTACTCAAAATCTGTAGTAATCCTTTCAGAATTTAATTGAACTTTTATGTTCTTTAAGGTATGAAATAGTAACATTTTCTTATTGATTAATGGAATATGGAGCACCGATATCCCAATATGTATGATTTTAATAAGATGTGAAGAGATGGCAGATTGAAACATTTCAAATAGTAGAAGAAAGCTATAGAGTCAAGCAGAAAAGGAAAGCTAGATCTCAGACCAAGCAGCAATCATAGGATGGAGGAATCAGAAGTAGCATTTGAAGACAAGTAAACTCATTAAGACCAATTCATTAAGACAATGAACTGAAAGAAATTTCATTTATCTGAGAACCTAAAAAGGAAAGAAAACCAACTTTTGCTCTGCTTCTTCTTCAGATGACGTAATTGTATTCATTTTGGTTGGACTAGATGATCTTAAAACCCCTAATATCTATGAATATCTATGAATCATTTAAATGGTTCAGGAACAACATGGTGGAATTCCGAAATTAAAATAAAAAATGAAAGCAATTATTTTTATGTTTTCACCATGCCTTTTTTTCTTCATGTGACATGTAATTTCTCAAGAATTACAAAAACTAGAGATCACAAAGTGACTTATAAAACCAAAATAACCAGTATCTAAAAATTTGTTGGGGTTTACCAAGGATTTGGGTGCAGCAGCATTTCACTCTGACCTTTCATACAAGTGGTAACTTAGCCCATAGACAGGTATTAGAGGAACACTCCATTTTATTCCTTAACCACACATCAAACGTTGGAATAGAAAATTCAGATATTGACAACAGGTTATATGTTCACAGGAATACTGGCTAAGTTTAATCAATATATTCTCCTTGCTCATGGAACCAACTTTTTGAAACAATCTTTAATCTGTTCTTCTGTGAGTTTAATGTCCTGATGCTTATTGTCATGGACAAATTCTAAAGCTTTACAAGTATACAGTTACTATGAAAAATTATCTATTCTGGCATTTTTGACCTGCTGAATGTTCTAATTTGTGCACTGTGACTCTGTATGTTCAGTTCTGGTTTGCGTTTTTTTTATGCTTTCCACTCTGTATTTGTAAATTCAAACATAAAGATGAACCTGCAGCACTTAGTCAAATGAAATTATCCACCAACAAAAACAATAATAGGATCTTCAACACAACATAAACAGGCATGCAGAACTACACATTTAATCTAAAATCCCCATTAATTAATCAGTTGCCCACGTAAGCTCAAGGAGAGGAATCCCTTGCCTTAGCTACTCCAACTAACATTATCTGCTTCTAAAAAGCCTTTCCCTGCCATTACAGAAACTAACTCAGCTTGAGAAGGCACAAAGCAAGGCCTGGATGCGTTCCTGGGTGACTTAGTCTAGGTGATCCTGCTCTGGCAGGGGGTTGGACTAGATGATCTTCTAGGTCCCTTCCAATCCCTAACATTCTGTGATTCACATAACACGTGAGATATCTACACCAGGAGAGAAAACTCATGAAGTGGCGATAAGGTAGGTTTTAATTTGTACTTGCAGGTTGTATTTGGATGATACAACTTCATTTTATTGATTGTATTGGTGTTTGATTTTTTGACTGTGTTTTTCATAGCTTTCTCATGCTCATCACATTTTTAACTTCTCAGTTGCTTAACAATTTCTTCCATTAAATTTTGATTAGAAAATAAAGTTAAAAGTAAAGAGAAAGACTTTTTTAAAGTAATTAACTGTCCTTCATTAAATGTGCAAGAAGTGGAGAATGATACCTTACAGGCAGAAGTTTTCCAGTCTGGACCCAATTAGCTGCCCAGTCAGGCTGAAAAAGCACATGCATGCCGATGCAGGTGAGCCCACTCCAAGGCCTGGGGACTTGTGCTGTTGTTTTCTTTGATATTGCAAGATGTATGCCTCATTTATAAGATCATTACATTTGAAAATAATATGGTGTATCTGTTTGGAGGTTAGAACTACAGGGTTGTGTGGTTTGGCTTTTTATTGCTGTTGTTCAGCTGAGTTACCTATTCAGAGAAACAAGGACTGCCAGTGGGGAACATAAATGGGCTTTCATGTGCATGCAAGAAACTTTAATGACATACCAAAATCCTGAGTCTGAGCATCAAAACCTGTGGCTAGAAAATGTGTGTGAAAAACAGATTCATGCTCATGGCAGAATCCAACATCGACAACTCTGCTCACTACTGAGTTATAAAACACTTCTCCAATGAACCACTGGAACCACATTGCACTTTGCACTCTTCTGAACTGATATCCTTTCACTTCAACTGGAAGAAACTCTGTTTAGAATCAACAAGATTGCCCATAAATATAGGGGAAAGAAGGAAGAGTGAACACAACATGATTTTGAGTGCATTTTAAAGGGTATGATGTAGAATTTATGCACTGAAAATGGGATGTTAACTAGCCAAGCAGAAAGAGCACAATGTCTGATCGTATAATCATCAAAGTTTCATTTTTCTTTACCAGAGTGCTTGTAGACTGTCTGTACTGTAGATCATCACCTGAGACCAGCTAATGCAAAAAATTAGTCTTTCATATAACCTAACTGCTTCTAGGCTCTCCTAGGCTACTTCTAGTGTTGAATTACAGAGATAAATTCAGCCTACTACACTATTTCTCAGTAGAGAATTTAAAAGTTGCTGGTGGCTGATAAATACTAGAACCTTTTTTTTTTTTTACCACATAACATATAAATCCCTTTTTCTTCTCTATTAATATGTCAAAAACAAAATGCTCTTTTATTGTATTGTACTGAGTCAACAGAAGAAGTTATAAATACAGGGAAAAGCCTGTTGGGATAACTGCTTCCATTCCAGTTTTCATTCTGTTTAGCTTGCTCTCCCTGAACACTCTTGCAATAGTCTGTAGGAAAATACTTTATTGACTAATAAATAGATGGAAGTCTCCTCCTCCTGAACCACTATCCCCCCCAGAACTGAAGATAAAGAAATTGGGTATGTTGCCTCAGTAAAAGGCTCTTTATTATTTAAACTAACATCTTTGGAAGCATTTTCACCACAGTTACCAAGCCAAGTTACTGTGCTACAGCCTGAAGTTCTGCCATCCTGGGATGGTTCCCCATAATAATTTTGCATGGGAGTACTGATTCAGGCATGAGAGCAGTCTACTGCAAAATAGTCAGTTTGCCTGAAACAGATGGCCCTTTAACTATGGTGGCAGAGATGCCAGTGTGATGGCTGCCTGGGAGAATTCACTGGCTGAAAAATAATCAGAAGAACATTTAAATACCCCAGCCATTGGTCTGGATCTGGCAACTTAACTGTCACAATGAGACTGCTATTTAGCTATGGCTTCCCTACTCTATACTACAATAACATAAATGACTGTATGATGGATGTACTGTATAAATTAAGACAGTGCCCATGGCTCTGTAATCTTTGGCTGAATGGCCACTTGAGACCTGCAGAGGTGGTCATTTCAACCACTGACCAAATGTTTGACCACAGTGGAGAATAAAGGCTGTGGGGAAGAGTCCAGTCAGCCTGGAAGAGGACGTATACATTCTTTCCGCTGATGCCTAAGGATAAAATCCTCTGAATCATGTTTCTGGCAGAAAATTCCACTTCTTCTATTTAAGTAGAACACTATTTCCTCTTTAATCAAGAGCCAAAAATTACAGTTTTCAGTAGTTCTAGAGACATTCAGTGTTTGAAAAAAAAAAAAAAAAAGTTACAGCTCTCTGCTCCTAATCTATTAAAGTGTGTAACTGTCACAAATAAATTGTTTCAAGGACATGGAAAGACGCTGAGCAAATAGATCAGATTTTGGATCAGATTAGGAGCTATTTCAGTACAAGGAAATTCTATATTAGAAACTCCTCAAGTTTAAAATTCCTTGATCCCCAAAACTCATTGATTTTCTCCCTTTCTGTGCCATGATCCTTCTGCTTCTTGCATGATGTTAAGGTATTTAAATTATCCCTAGAGAAGATCACAGGCTCATTCTGTTGCAAACTACAAACACAGTGAAAAAGCCATTTTCCAGAAGACTGTAAAGGCTTGAAATCAACACATATAGATATGACAATATAACAAGATAGAAAAAAACTCAGTACTTGAAATAATTACAAAAAGAGGTGATCTGGTCAAGGTCATCAGAAAGATCAGAGGCAGAACCAGCAGTGTGGTCCCAGGCTCTGGACTGTGAATCAAGAACTATAGTCACTACTGTGTAGTTGCTTGATCTCTTTATACACAATATGACTTATAGCCACAAATGCAAATGTATCAAAATCATTTCCACTCAATTGTATTTTCCTCTGTAAATCAGGAACGAGAAGCTATTGTCATGCACTCAACAGCATCAGTATTAATTGGTCCCATTTCATATTCTTTTTGTCTGACCAATGCAGCTTGACAGTCTCTAATGGGATTTTCAGATTCACACCATGGATTCTTAAGTGATCACTTTTTCTCCCCAAACATACAAGCTCTCTCTCATTCAGACCTACTTCCACACCATTCTGGTACCTAATTTCCAAGCACACAATGATAATTCTTTTTAATCTGTTTTGGATTTTTTTTTTGTTCCTCCCAGTAATTGCAGAAACATCTAAATATATGACTTAGTCTAGTGTTTTTCTCTAAAAGCAATGCTATTACAGTCTCTCTTATAAAACATATTTTATAAACTAAGCATTTTGTATTTAATGATATTAGTAGAATTTTACAAATTTAAAGACACATTAAATATATTATCTCAGACCAGAGGTCATACTTAGTCCCTGTAGCTTGAGCATATTACAAATAGATGAGACTAATTATCAGCAATACAACAAGGGCAGAAAACATAGCTTGCTTGGTGAAAAGGGAATGTTGAAATTTACTGAATATGCTTTTGCTTTGGGCTGACACTGTATTTCTAGGATTACATATCTATGTCTTTGTTGGATATTCTCCATTGAGTGCAGACTGCAATTGCTCCAAAGTACAGATGTGTTTAAAAACTACAGATTAAAAGCCTGTTACAACTGTTAATTGCAGTTCTAAATGATGTAGAAAATAATCTAGATTAATCAATATTATCATGAATTCTTACATTCATAAATGTCCCAACTGTTGTAATGCTGTACATTTACTGAATAAAATATTCCTTCATGTCTGACAAAGGAACAGTATGGCAGGCTTGATTTTTTGATTGATGACTCAATAGCACTGGATGCTTACAATTAAACCTATATTCATATGTGATGTTTGTGCAGTATTCCATTGTCTGCTACAGTATTAAAAAAAAAAAGGTCATATTATTATTTTAGAAAGAGCTGAATTACACAAACACCATCACAAAGTCTGCCTGCTTAACACTTCTCTGTGTATATGTAACATTTGCCATCTCATTTTTTGGTCTATCATAAACCCATATTTGATTGTGAGATTAGCTAAATTTAAGACCATAAAGACCATAGGTTTTAAAAAATGTTTGTATGTGATGTTATAAAATATATAGGACAAACCATGTCCATTTAATTTGCTCTATATTTTAAACCATTTAAATACCATTTTCTCATTATACTCTATGTATGATTTACTACACATTGAGCAAACCAAACAATCTAAATGGCAGTGTCCTTACTTGGGTTTGTACCCTATGCTTGTAGTGATAGAAGTTCAAATATCGTCTTGTAGATACTGTCTTCAAAGCTGTTATACCTATTGCAAGAAAACCCCCTGGCAGACGTTGTTGAGGCTCTATCTTAATCTTAATTCTTTTCCCTAGACTATGGATCTTGCTTCTCTAACCTTTCTGAATAACTAAGATCATTGTATTGATGTGGCACTCTGCTTGCCCTCAGCTGCTCCTTCTCTATTTCTGTAATATCCTGTTTTATAATAGAGTGACCTGCACTGTGCCATTTTCTTAATATGGGCTCATTAGTCTCTTGCACTGTGCTAGAATAATTTCCTCAAATTTCTATTGAATAATCATATCTATACTTTTCTAACATATTGTTTGCTTTTACCTCTTTTTTAGCTAATAAACACGACACAAATGAGCTTTTTCTTTTTTTTCCCCCTTGCAATGTAAAAGGCCTTCTTTTCTCTAGTATAGTAGTTTGGATTAAATCAGAGGCATGTGAAGGCCATCAGGATTATCTTAGTGGTCTCTGTTTTTTGATTTGTTTTTCTTTTTTCTCCCAGTAGAAGCCAAACATCCCTCCTTCCATCTCCTGTCCATTTCCAAACTGTCTCTTCATTTGTCCTTTCTCCCTACTCACTGGAGATCCCTCTTAGGTTGTGACTAAGGACTCCGTAGTGAGTATTGAAAGCCTAAGTAATTGTCTTACTTAGAAGCTACATGAAAACTGAACACAATGACATGGACAAGAGGTGCAGAAGGGCATGAAGTCCGTGGTGGAATGAGAGGAATCCTTCGTAAGGAAGCAGAAGAGCAGCTGATGGAGATGAGAATTCTGGGAGAGGGAGAAATTCAGTGAGTGATGGATTTTATGGTATTTAAATTCTTCCTAACAATAGCAGGTAAGGGCAGAGAAGTGACATACATGATGTCACTTGGTCAATGTTTACATACAGCTGGGCAAATAGCACCACAAACATAAATCAGTTCCCTTAAAGTATCAGCAAAACACATGTTCATCTCACAGTGCTTACATTTCAAAGTTCACAGCTACTCATTGAGAGAGTTATCAAGTCATCAAACCATTATTCAAATTACGCTTCTATCTGCTTGTACATGCTTGACTATTTAAAATGAGCTAAATGAGGTAAAATGGAAAAAAAACCCCAAAACAACAACCAAAAAAAAAAACCAAAAAAAAAGCCACCCCCAAAACCCAACAACCCAGACAATCTCTTTTCAAATGGTAGTTTTTTGTAATCATATTTGAGTCCCAAGAGGTGACACATTCTAAGTATGCCAACATCTTTTTTACCAGATCAGGTTCTCAATAAATAATTATGATGCTAAGATCAAAACAAGACTGGTAAACTTCTAGTTGCAACAGGCTTTGACATACAAGCTCCAAAACTTGAATTCAAATACCAATGCAAACAGCTTGGAAGATGTAAAATATCTGATAAGAACTGAGAAAAGCTTTTGATATCAGAAATTCTGTATATTACAGATATTTCTTTCAGTCTTGTATTTAACAATTCAAACCAACATGGGAAAATAAATCCATTAACATCACAGCTCCACTATACTAGGGAGAAAAGGATTATTTATACTAAAAAGACCATTTTTATAGACCTTTCTTCTGGGAGGGGATTCCAAATTTTGAGGTGGAAATTGGTGACAATTTCCTTCAGAAAAAAAACCATCAAAATACCAAAGATATTTTAATTACACATGCTGTGTTTTTAATTGGACAAAAAGGGAAGGAACTTACAAAAACTCAGAACTGCAGCACAAGAAGGATAAATATAAAGAAGTTTAAGTAATTTTTACGCCTTGCCCACAGTATCCTGTTTCAGGATGGAGTAGGAGAAAGTAGAGCAGGCTTTTGTCCACATCTATCAACATATAATGGTGGTGGCAAGGAATTGTATTGTTTCTTCTCATTTTTCTTCAGCAAAAGCCACATTTCTTCTGTCACCTTTAATAACTAACTGTGCATCTGCCACTACCTCAGCAAGCCGCAAAGATGTCCATATTGTGTTGACTTTCCAGGTAAATCTCCTGACTTGCTCTGCACTCTCCAAGCAGTGGGGCATGCAGGTGGTTCTCAGGATTACATACCCTTTACCTGTTCCCCTGCCCCTAGATGCTTCATCCTGATGGAGAACAGAACTATTCCCAGACAGTTTAGAGGTAAAAAATCAATTGTTAAATGTTGGATGTCCAAGAGAACCCACACTCCTTGCAGCTCCATATCTGTCAACACTAAGGCTCTGCTTCAGCCATCCCATCATGTTGCTCTCATCCATCAGCATGAGTGCAACAATTATTAAATCATCAGTAGGCCTGAGAAGTGGACCTTCTTTCTGCTGCAGAGACTGTTTAGGACAAGAGGCAATGGGAGTAAGTTGGAGCACAAGAAGTTTAGGGTCAACACAAGGAAAAACTTTTTCCCAGTGAGGGTGACAGAGCTCTGGAACAGGCTGCCCCGGGAGGTTGTGGAGTCTCCTTCTCTGGAGACATTCAAGACCCGACTGGATCTGTTCCTGGGTGACTTGGTCTAGGTGATCCTGCTCTGTCAGGGGATTTGGACTAGATGATCTTTCCAGGTCCCTTCCAACCCCTAATATCTATGATTCTATAACTGTTGTGCTCTGGCAGGTAGGTCTGGAGTTAAGTTCGGAACCATGCTTGAAAATTTAAAATTTAATCTTTTAAGGAAAAACAAAACAAACAAATCAAAAACAAACATAGAACAATAAACATGACAGTTTTCATTTTTTAACTTTTAGAGGTTTATGGCATAACAATTACGTATTTTTTACTTGCTAATTTCAGCCGCTAAATTTTCATGCTTTCTATTTGCCTTTTGTGATGTTCCCTAAGGTGTATATTAGCATCAAAATATTATGTAACTTCCAACAGATAGAATAATCTGCTTGACACTACCCATATTCTAAGTAACCTTTTGGTTCCAAACACAAGGGGTATCAGCATTGGAGAGATTGGATTAGGTATATGAATTTGTAGTTACAAATGATATTTAATTAAAAAATTATAACAGATTAGCTATACCATTACTTTCTGTAATTTTCAGAATCGCAACAAAAATATATTGGTGCATTATGCTATCTTCATATGTAGTGATTTGTTTAACAGCACTTTGCATAAATTATCAGAAAGCAGGAGAATCTTTATAAGCATGAGGGAAAGCTGGTTTTTTTATGATTAAAGAAAGCACAGCTAATATAGAGTAAGCCTCTACATCCCAGAAACATTAAACAAGAAGGACAGAGACAACTAGGAGGGTGGTAAGATGTACATCCTCTATTTTTCATGCTTTTAAAATTAGAGCTGTTAACCTACAAATAAATGTCTGGATTAATGTTTCTTCTTGAGAAAGTCCTGTTCTTGTCTTTACTGCCTTTTCCCACTGCCTTGTTTTCTGCATATGCTAATGCATTTTTATCCCTTCAGCAGTTTGATCACATGTTCAGAGAAGCATCCCACTTGAAGTTCTCTGTGTGCTGTGCAGGAAACCACCAATAAGGCCATGTATCTATGCTAACTCAGTTTGTGCCACACCCAACCAGAAGCTGGTCTGGATGCAGAGCTGTACACATATCTATTAACAATGTCCCCTGTTTCTGCCATGTGATAGTCTATGAGCTATTAAGAGGTTTTTGTGACAACAAAGGATAATTAACCATACATAGAGAAAAAATTCTGTGCTAAGCAACTAGTTTACTATGTGGGGTATCTGCTCCATCTCACTAGTCTGGGAAGGCAAAAACTTTTCCTCTTATAAAGATCCTTGGAATTGCTCACTTAAAGACTATAACCTCAGTCTTTAGAAATTAACCTCAATGCAGCCTTTTTCTAATCTTACCAAGATGACCACCTCATTCATTCCATTCTATTCTATTCTCTTCAATCTACTGATGAATTGACTTCTTTTTTAACTGATATTGATAAAAAATACTTAACCTAAAAAAGAACACAAACAAAAAAACAAAACAACAAAAAAACCCCCACCCTCTGACAGTGCCTAACTTCATTTATGCCTAAGCTTTATATAGCTATAATCTAGCTTCAACAGAATAAGCCCCTTGAAGGCCCTCAGAGGTTAAATAGCTGTATTTAGATCCTTATCTTCCTATTACTCAATATCCCCATCCATTGCACTTTGAGAACTGGTTATTATTTGCCCTCATGTAAAACCCTTGACACCTTATTCATTTTTTGCCTAATGTGGTTTTCTTCATTGTTCTGACTACACATTTTCCATTTCTTATTATAACTCAGACGTCCATCCAGACAGAGTGAATTTGACAATTCACATCTAAGATTTTATCTTGATTTTTTTTTTCCTGAAGTAATATCAGATTGAGTTGGACTTCCCTATCTGATAATGATGTACAATGAATCAGCTAAATAAAAAGTACCTTACCTCATCTTTTCTGTCTGTCCAAGCTGGCCTCAAGGCTGAGGGAAGACTGGGGAACAACATAAGCCCAGGAAAAAAACCCTGTATGAGAGAAAGACACCAGCCACTAAAGGAAATTGGAGAGGTATGTTGAAGCTGGGTATTGGAAGCACATGTGTGATAAACAGCCACCAACTGACTGCAGAGGACACCAAAACAGGCTGGGATCAACAGACTGATTTATTCATAGATATGGTGGGGAAAAGACTACAAAAAATCTCTTGGGGAAGAGACAACCAAATAATAATTCTGCTTTTTGTGGTAGCACATATATTAATACACACTATACAGGGGAAATAATCAGGGTTTAGTAGGCTACCTGGGTCTAAAAGGTACATGGTGTATTGATGTCAGCTGTGAAACCTGCAGAAGTTATCATTAATAAGGGAGTGGACTGGTCAGGAAACTAGAAGCATGTGAGGTGCATTAGCTCATCATCAAACTTGTCCCAGCAGCTGTGGCCATGTATAAAAGAAGGCTAGTTCCTCAAAGGATAACTATACGGTAAAAGACAATGAATTTGATGTTCTGTCTAAAAGGCCTCCCTCTCTCTCTTTATCTTGACTGCTCTTAGTCAGTCTTGTTAACTTAAAAAACATGATTTGCTCAGGACTTTATCTGGCTCTATGTATCTGAGCTTCTTCAAGGGGTTTTTGCATATATGTCTTTATAAGATCCTTGATAAATATAATTTTTTGTCCCTCTTCCTAAATAGAATATTCCTCTTTGCACCAATTTGAGTAGTACTCTGACATAATACTCTGCCCAATGCCATTGGTAGCATCTGCTTTCTGGTTTGTATGTTAAGTATTCCCAGTATCAAAGGGACTTCTCTTGACTGGGATCTTCTAAGCTGTACTGTACAAAAAAAAAACATAAGCAAGCCACAGCTTTCAACAGAAATAAAGGTGTGACCCAAGAAAACATTGCCTGTTTGTTATAAAATTAAGAGATTTTGGAAACACTGGATAAAGCATCCTATTTGTCTCTCCTTCTTTCAGTAAATTGTGCATTGAATGTAAAAGGACTGTACATAAAAATTCTAACTGATGTTGTTTGTGCAGTGTGAAGTGTTAATTACATTAGTTAAAAAATTATTATTGCAGAAATGGCAAATTTATATTTCACACTTGTGTGAAGTAGCATTTTTTTTCTGTGGAAAAAAAAAAAAAGAGAATTACTGATTTTGGAGGTGTTATGTTACTTTTACCAACACTGATGAAAACACTTAATTGGATAAAGAACTCCTATTTAAAGGGGGAGGAAATTGAATCAGTAAGCATATTGTTTAAAGATAACCTTTTTTTTTTTTTTCTCAACACATATTTCCCTGAAAATGCCATTAATGAAGATTAATTTCAGTATGGGAACATTGATTATTAATACATTATGGTTTCATATATAAGAATACCATGTGTCCATAAGCTGTTCATATTCAACCCAAGTAAAATGAATGAACTGGTCTTAGACCACCTATTAACTGGTGATGTCAGCTCCAGCAAAACTCCCTCTGTTCACGACACTGATTTCTGTCATACTATATTAGCAATCAGGTGGACAGATACTGTCAACAGTTCCTCTTAGTTAAAAAAAGTATACTGTGGAGGATTCTAAACTGTGAAGTTGTCAAACTATGCATTAATATCACTAAGAACCAATGCATTAGAGGAAAGAGAATGCTATTTTCAACTACAATTGTGTTTTAAACAAGTAGACCTGATCCTGCTAAACAAGCATGTGACTGGTTTAATTGAAAACTATACTTAATGACACCAACAAGTATACAAAAGTATGAGGAGTGAAATTCAGATCTCATTGAAATCAATGGTTAAATTGCATTCGATGCTAACAGAACAAAGATTCTGCTTGGTCTTTTCTTCCCCATTCTGCAAAAGCCTGCATTAACTCTTCCTCTGTTGCAGTCCTATCAGATTTACTGGGACACTCTGAAGAATCTCATTCTTCCCAAAGCATTTTATACAACAAGAAGTAACTTGACAATCTGCAGTTATCAGGAAATTTACTGAGAGAATGTCTGAGAAATAAAGAAGGACTACACTCACACATGAGTGTGATTTTTATCTTAACAGTTGAAAGACAGACACAAGAGGGGCATGTTGCACGGTCCTTCCACTTCCAGCCTACCTGATTCAGTTGAAGGCATCATGATGACTGCCACTTTCTTAGCTATTGAGACACTAAGCATGCTCCAGCAAAAGAGAAATCACATTTCAGTGCTCCTCCCTCTGTTTGTACAAGTCTGGTCTTAGCAATGGATGTAGAAGAGTGTCAAAGGTTAGAGGCTGGGCTGGCCACTAGACAGATGAGAGATTGTTCTCTATCAACCCCTCTCCAACAGAATAGAACTGTTCTGACTCAAACCAGGATAGACAGCTTTGAAAATATAGTGTAGGTACAACCAGACTAAATCAAAATAACATTACAGGCTTTGAAAGCATATGATCTTAATTAGTCTAGTAAATACCAGAATGTAATCCACCATGTACAAATTGTTTGCCTTTTTTAATATAGCTTCAAAATAATACACTGATGGAACTCTAGAAAATGAAGTTGTGCTAGTTTAAATACTTGTCATTTCCAACAACCAGCACTGGTAGTTTAGAATTTAAAAATTAAGCTTGATGGTTTTCTGATTAAAATATTATAGCAGAATAATAAAACAGGAAATAGATAAGCAGAATGATGGTCATGTTTTGAAGTTTTAAAGCAACAAAAGTAAAATAAAACCTAATCCTACTGCAAGCACTTTGCAATGAAAATTCCAAAAATGAAAGTATAAAAAGAAAATCTAGTTTGTCTTTTTACAGAAAGAAAATGCTTCATGGCCAGCTACAAAGAAGACTGGAGCTCACCAATGCAATAGAGAGGCATTTCAGGATCCTGGGGAATATCTCTCAAACAGAGGCCCATTCTGTCAAGCAGAAGAAAACGATTGTTGGGAAGACTGCCCTCTGACAAGACTCTACTATGGGCACTTCCAAAGACAAGTCTTGGGTCTGGAAGGATTATAAAGACCCATTGTAAGCAGCATAATGGATGTAAGTATACAAACATAGACTGGAAGATTAAATTAGCTGTTTCCCTGGAAGATTTTGGAGGAAAAGTTTTATTTTCATAACTGAATGTTTGAAGAAACATGTAAATTCTGCTTCCATTTTTATTTTCTTTCTTAGTAATAGCAATTATTTTTGTGTGGACTACCTTTTTAACTTGAGAGACTC
>JANHGL010008512.1:2500-45201 GCA_024611195.1 Ceyx melanurus
ATATATTTATTTATAAAATAAATTATAAGACAGCTAGAAAGCTTTAAAATTGTATAGCAAGCATTCAGAAAAGGAAGAAAAATGACATATAAATTGGACCAGGGTGCTGACTGAAAGGCTCAGGATTGTATTTACTTTTTAACAGAAATAGTAAAAAGTAAATTTGCCAAATGTTCACCCAGACCTCAGTAAGAAATTTTAGCATCCTCACCTAAATGCCCTTTCACACATCAGAATGCCATTCTTAGTCTGTGGAGGTTTCAGACAAAGGCATGTGAGGAATCAACACCTCCTTTCCTAGTCTATTGGCTTTTAACTGTGATAATTTATTTTCTTTTCTTGTTGTAATGACAAGGTGCACAAGATTTTTGTGTTTCTTAGAAGATTATGAATTTACATGTCTTAAATCTTTCTTGACTTCTATCTTACTTTTGACTATTGGCTGTTTATTTCTACCACATTTTCATTTTACCACATTTCTACTATATAAGGTTAGAGTATCCTTATGAATAACAATTTTTTTTTTTTTTTTAATTTTAATTAAAAAAGGGTATTTACTCTTATTTGAAAGCTTTTGGGCCCACCACTGTCAGCAGCAGTAATTACCAACCTCACCTTCGACTAGAACAAACCTGGTTTAGAAGGACACTTGGTGACTCACAAAGTGTCTGTTCAGATGGACATAACATTCATAATGATTATGGCATTTAAAAGATTTCAGTTAATGGGCTATATAAAAGTTGAGGCTTAGCACTTCATTACATTTATACAGGCTTTAAAAACTGAACTAAGATGAATCTAGAAAGACTGGTATTTATTTCTCCAATGCTGAATTTTGGGGTTGATTGCTTCAAAATATGCTTTAGCAAGTGAGCTTTATAAAGAAAAAAAATAAATAAATGTTTTGTCTTGCTTTTTGGCTGAATTTAGTCTTAAATAGCACAAAAATGTCCATCCCCAAAATTCTGGAATATAAACATCAACTGAAAATGTTGCATCATGGGAGATACCAACTGTTTTGGTAAGTAGGAGTCTCACTTGTAAATGGATGGTTTTCTTAAATACTTCTATTATTTCTTCTTATACATGTCTTATCAGAAAAGTCATAGCATATTTTAATGCTTTCTTTGTTTTGACATGTACCATTTAATATGTATTTCCAAACAAATTTAGTACATAGTTCAAATGTAATTATTTGGTGTTACTAAATATATCATCTGCATTCCATCCTTCTTTCACTAGCAAGTTAAAAGAAAAAACTCTTGTGACATATATCCTAAAGGTATACATTTGCACTACTGTTTATGACATTTAACTGAATTCTACTTAACAACATTCTTTTTTTAGGCTAATCACTGAGATTTGTGAGAAACTGGTAATAATGATTAACATTCTGTTAGTATTTCTGTCAATATCAATATAGTTTTGTCATAGAGCTCCAGAGCTCCATAAACATCTGCCATGGACATGCACAATGAAAAAATGATCACATGAATAGATCTGGCTTTTCTCCTGACAAAACGTGACAAAATGGATCAGGGAAGTTGAATTAAGCTTTAAAATGGTCTTCTATTTTTTTTTAATTTTTAAAATTGTGTGAGTATATACATATATTAAACAATAATAGCTAACTGCAGGCAGCAGTTGTCCAACAATAATACAATTATATAAAATATGTAACCTTCACAGAAAGACAGAAACAGCTGTTACTCAGTTTCTGAATGCTGTGTGTAGCTCTCAGAAAGATTTATGCTGACATTTGAGACTGCAAATTTCCATTAGGGTCGGACATAGGGACACAAGTCTCATTTACTCTCCATAAAAATGTATGAGTCCTGCTAAAGGAATTTCATGTATCATAAGGATATGTGATAATGATGCTCTGAGACTTACTACTCACTTGACCATTTTATGATTACAAACTAATGGCAATTGTTAGGCAGTAAACTCATGGTTACATTTAAGGAACTTATAAGCTGAACATTGTGAAGTGTTGCTCTATCAAGCTTGATGCAAAACAGTGTATCTCTTCTCTTTGCAAAATATTCAACTCAAGATTTCAAGAAGCATATGCTTGAAGATCAATAACATACACCAAGTTAAGAAGTTCTTAAATTTCTAGAATCAAGGTCTTTCAAAGCATAAAACACATATGCAGGTCCTGTAACACACTGCATAATTATAATGATCAGGGATTTATGCCCATACAGCCTTTACTAAGTTACATGCAGTACATCACATTAATTTATTTCTTTGTTAATAGGTGAACTATAGCCAGTCTGAATCAGTCAGATATCAGATATAAATCTAACTGGTCAGCTCACTGAATTTTTCAATCATCAGGTTTCACATGCAGTACAGTATTAGCTAGTTCTATACATTTGCCTATTGCTGATTACTCTTTCTAAAGAAATAGCTTTTATCATTACTTCTACTTCCCATTTTTAGAACAGAACTGTCTTTTTTAATGATATTTCAAATATAAAATGACCAGGCTACATTGCTTTGTTCAGGATTTACTACATCTGATCCCATCATCCTCTATTATCAAGAATTCAGTGATCCAGAAATAATCTTACAATGTATGAAATAATCTTTCAGGACACTGAAACATGTCAGTCAGTGTGAAACAGACTTAGCACACAAGAATTCACATAGCTTTTTGCTTAACATTTTTGCTGAAGAAACAAATCAAACATGAAAAAGAGGAATTAAACTGAGAAAAAGGAGATATTAAAACCATAAAAATGACACACTTCTAATGAACTGGTTGATCCAAGTAGTGGACCATTTTCCCTCCTAAATGGAAAAGTTAGTTTTGTATAGATCTATGTGGCTATTTTTAAGCTTAAATATCAAGTGCTGTAATATATGTGACTTGAACTCAGTGCATCCTGGACTTCAATCAAGAAAATGAATTAGACTGTGTTTCTAGATAAGGCTTAAAATCTATTATTTGACATATTTGACAACTATTACATACTTGTTCTAATGGATAAACAATAAGGAATTAGAACATTAATGTTTTACTGATCAGAAGCAGACCTTTAGTCAGGTACCAAGCCATTTAATTAATTCTCAAACAAAAAGCTAGGCTCAGGTTATGGGTTAATATCAACACAGGAAGTATTTACTATTATTATCTATGTTCAAAACTGTGGTTCACTTTTCTTCTGAGATCTATTAAGTATTTTAACACAGTATTTAACACTGTGATGATTATTCAGTTTGAGAAGTCTTTATTCAGTCTTTAGAAGTGGAAATGACTTATGAAAAGATGAAGTCAGATGAGTTCACATAGATAATGAAAATAATTTCACATGGCTTTTTAGTGAAGTTGACCATATACTCTGAAGAAAATATGGAAATCAACAGTATTAGAATTCTGGCAATAATTACATATTTTGATATTTCTTTTGTTTTTTTTCCATTATCTTGGGAAAAAAAAAAGTTTCATACTGTTGCCAGTAATGTTCCCTGTCAAAGAAGGTGCCATAGTGGCAGAAAAAAAGTCTGTATTCTAGTGGGAACATTCTTACTGCAGTGCTGGCTACTTCACAGAGAAAGCAACTACTTAAACATGAATGTATAAACAGAAAGACCTAATCACACAGCAGGACTTTGGTGGCTTTGCACCACCTTGTGTGGTTAAATCAGGTATTTCCTTATGCTAATAATTTAATTCCATCTGTTGAAATCCTGCCAACCACATGTCTAGTGTAATGATAGTATTTTTACTTCAAAGTGTCATTCACATGTTCACCACACCTATGAATTCTTTCCCACAGATGCTGGTTGCTTAGAATAATCTATAATATTCATGAAAATGGTAGGTGAAACATACTAATGAAGAATCTATACTTAAAAAAAAAAAATCTTAAGAAAAACCAACCAACCAACCAAGACCACAGCAGGAAAAAAAAATAAATTGCAAGAAAAATTTTCAATGACAAGGTTAATATGTAGTATATGCATATAATTCTGCATATTTGGTTACATATTAAACACAATAGGTAGCCCTTGGGGAAAGTTTATTTTGACACAGAGGTGCACTGCTCATACTACACTCAGTTGATTGTTGCAGACTTCTCTCTTTTACTCACACCTTTCTCAGGTCTGAACATCTTCATGGCCTGTGCCAGGTCTGCAGAGTGCAGCTAGTTAGAGACAGGCATTTCCTTACCCCAGCTACTGAAACTGCTCTGGCAACTTTCAAGCACTCCCAATGCAGTGTAAGCTGCTGCTGCAGGTGTTGTTTTGGCAGCACTGTGAGCTTAGCTATTAAATGTAGTCATGTTCAGTTATCATTTTGTCAGACAGCCAATTTTTTTTCCTGAGGAAAAAGACAAAATGGCTGAGGCTGAACTTTAAATGCTTTGCTAGCATAGATGTGCTGAACATGGGAAAAAAAGAAGACGGAGGCCAACAGAGAGCTACAAGGATGATTAAGGGACTCGAGCATCTCCCCTATGAAGAAAGACTGAGCAACCTGGAGCTGTTTAGTCTTGAGAAGATTGAGAGGGGACCTTATTAATGTCCACAAATATCTGAAGGGTGGGTGTCAAATAGAAGGAACCTATTTTTGTAGTACCTAGCAATAGGACTAGGAACAAGGGGCATAAACTGGAGCATAGAAGGCCTCAACATGAAGAGGAACCTCTTCACTGTGAGGGTGATAGAGCACTGGAACAGGCTGCCCAGAGATGTTGTGGTGTCTCCTTCTCTGGAGATTTTAAAACCCATGTGGATGTATTCCTATGTGACATGCCCTGGGTGGTCCTGCTTTTTGCAGGGGGATTGGACTCGATGGTCTCTAGAGGTCACTTCCAACCCCTAACATTCTATGATTCTATGATTTCCATCCAACACAACTAGTGGGACAAAAACCTCTGCATAGATATAATTTATAGAAGAACAAGATTCATAGTACTGCTATAGCTTGTGTCATTCAAAAATGCAGTTTAATTATGCTGGAGAGAGTTCATTTTGAAAGTTTGTACCTCTCCAGAAGAGGGCTTTATTGATATGATTGTCCTAGCAAATTTGCTGCAGTCTCACGAGTCCTGAATACAGTGGTAGTTCATAAGATAAGACAGCAGAGATACTTCAAATAAGTGTGTTACAAAGGTCAGAATAACTTCTAATAACAAAAAATATCTGTTTAAGAGGAGATGTTGATTTCCATTATGACTTTACCACATATATATTGAATATTTGAAGACTTAGCTTTTCTACATGGTGTGTACAGAAGTTAATGTACAGCTGGCTGTTAAAGACACAAAGGTTTAAAGAGCTGATTGAAACATTACTTAACTTTCCATGCTGTATTGCAAAGGGACCTAACTAGGAAAGTTTCTTTATGAATGTTTATTTTTGCTTCCTGTGACATATCATTAAAATTTCAAAGTAAACATAACACTGTACTTATGTTTAATTCTGAAAAAAAACCAAAACCAAAACAACAAAAAAAGAAAAGAGGGAGAATGCTGAGGATGACATAGAATGTGTTTTATCGTTCAGATATATTCAATGTTATATATACATGTATAAATGTGTTGTTTCAGTTTATCTCAACAGTTCCAGTTCTGTGTTTTCTTGCAGAGGGCTATTATGTTGGGCCAAGCTCCCTTTTTCTCTTCCCTGCATACCTGTGAGGGAGAAATATTCACCTCCCAACTGCTATTCTGACTTCCATGATGGTGGGTCAGGAAGAGCTATTCAGGAAGGGGATGGAAGTTTGACAATTTATCAGCTAGAATTCCTGAGCCAAGGAGGTGAAAGGATGCAGACCCCACCTAGGAAAGAACTGATTTGCCATAGGGTTCAGTATGCTTTCCTGTACATAGGGAAAAAAAAAAAAAGAAAAGAACTAAATTGTATTTAATTTATGATGGCATTATAGCACCATCCCAATATACATCATTATTTGCACTAGCTTCCAATCTCAGGTCATTTCTGTGAGATATATTTCCTGTAGCATTTTCTTACTATTTTTACAAGTTTGGATTAGTTGCAAGCTTTGATTTGTCTGTATTTATCACGTAAGTCTTGAAAGACTGATCCTGCTACATTTTAAACAGAGCAGTATATTGTACCTCCCACTGTCCTATTGATTACTGTGCTTTCAGTTTCAGATTATGGTGTGTCTGAACAAGTGGAAGGTTCAGAGTGTGGCCTATGCTTAATAGCTTCAAAGGGGGGGCCTCTAGAAAATTCAGAGTGAAGAATTAAGTTAATGAAATATATAAGCAGTAAATGGTAAAGTAACATGTAAGAAACTGTGAAGTTGCTGAGTGCAGAATGGATCTAATCATAGAGATGCTAAAAGCTTTCTGAGAAGTACTCAGTATTCACTGATGCTTATCTTGGCTGAAATTCTCTGATATCTTTTAAACAATAACATGATCAATCAGTGATTGCAAGCGCTCAGAAAGTATAATATTGAAGAGGCTCTGTCCACTTGATGGGTGCATTTTGGGGGGTTTGTTTTGTTTTGCTTTTATATTGCTTGGAAGTTACATAGTCAAACTGATAAGAACTTCTGAAATAATCACATAGATCCACCTTGCTTGGGGGCAAACATTATTCTGAACTGGAAACAAAGATAGATCAAAATTACATCAGAAATTTACAGACCTTAAAATTAGTTGGTTAGTATTTAAAAAACTAAATACTGAATGTGTGTTGTGTGTCTAAATGGTAAATTTTGTGTATTTCACATTTAATATCTTCTCTCAGACTAGATACATGCCATACTATTTTAAAGTTATTTTAGATGTACATAGTGACATTCAAGAACCACTGACATCTGCAATGTCTTCAGTTTACACTGTTATTCTTTTCATGTAACATTTTCAATGTCTATACTTTCAAAAGTAAAGTTCAAGATCCTGGAATTGAAAACACTAGGTGTATTTGCTGAACATCAAGCCCTACTGTGTCTCAAGTTTTTTTTTGACTGCATATTTATAGCAATGTAAAGAAGACATTCATTATTATTTACTTCAGAAGTTACTTTTTTTTTTTCACCTAAAGGCACACATTTTATTCACAGTGCTAAGGCTTAATATAGTAATTTAAAAAATGTATCTTAAACTCAGTGTATGAAGTATTTAGTACTGGCAATTTTGATTTTTTTTTTTTTATTTCTCCATATAAACATTTATTTCAAAACAAACCAGTATATTTATATATGCATATGTGTATAAATGTGTATATATATATATGTGTATATATATATATATATATATATAACTGCTGATGCCATTTTTCATCATGGAATAGGATTTCATTGTATCAATCATAAGGAAAGGAGATGTCTGAAATTATATATCAAAAGAGAGTGTAAGATTCTTCCACTCACTGTCAGCTATTGTTGCTCTCCCATCAGAAGGATAGATGTGGATTGGAGAGGATTTTCTTTATTGTTTTGAGTCAGTTGGCTCTGAGTGTAAAGAAAACATCATGCTGAGCTACCAGGAGCAACATTCATTCTCATTTGAAAGCAAGTAATGCATTTCACTTTGTTCTCATTTTCTGTATAGTCTCAGCAGTGTGCAGCACACATGCTGCTTCAGGCCTCTGGCAGGGCACTACTGGTAGCATCCCTTAACACACCTGATTAGTTGTCTGGGCTTGTCTTTTATTTCAATTTCTAATTTTGCACATCTTATTTGTTAAATAAATACATAAAATAATGTAATGCAAATTATTTCAAGAGCAAATTGATTTTACTGAGCAAAAGAAAAGGGAAGATTAGTTGTAAGAAGACAACAAAAAAAATTTGTTGTCTTCTTACAACCTCAAGGAAGATATAATTTAAAAAAGTTAGAAGTTTTAAAGATGCCGTTTCATTGATACTTGAATATAGTTAACATGATATATCCGTAATAAACCTAGTCTTTTATCATTATGAAATTCAGAAATCAGACTAAATTATAGAGGTTTCATATTTTTTTTTCTAATATAAATTCTACCACTTGACTATGACTGGAAATGACAAAGTTTAAGGATACCAGATGATATATACGATGTGCTGAGTATTTTATCTGAGTATTTTATGTAGAACTGTTTCTTTTCTTCAAAATACTAGGAAAATACTGAGAAAAAGCTTCAGAATTCCTATTGCATACTCACTGTACCAAACATATGTGGGTTGGGTTGAATTGCCTTCTAAAAGCTCCCCTGAGCCCAGTGAAATCTTTATTATTAATTTGCTAATTTATATAGTTTGTTGTTGTGGCAGACAATTCCTTTAATTAAGAAAATTAAAATACAAAGGAAGGTAGGTGGGCATCCTTTCAGATGGTGATCTGTTTCCTGCAGCCCTGATTCAGTGGCAGCCTGCCCAGGATAGAACTGAATTACAACTCCCAGCACCCATCTTCTTTCCAAAGAGTTCTTTTAATTTTAAGTGAAGAGTATGAAGACAGAAAGATATTTCACCCAATTCAAGGGCTATCCCAAAGGGTATTTTTCATATTAATTTCAGGAGGAAGTCAGTAGGATTGTTCATGCACTTGATTCCCACATAATTCAAGAAAAGTTGAACGAGTCACTCTAATACTGTGTACAATATTACATACATCATATCTGAAGCTGGCAGTGCTGCCCACTATTTAGGCAGTCTGACACTTACCCATTACTGGACTTTTTTTGTTGCTTCCTATTTCCAGTTTCACGAGGCACAATAACACTAACTGAAAAAGCCCTCTTTTTATCTCAGAAGAAAATATTTATATGCAGTATGGCATTTATTTTTGCAGGACCACAATCATATTTCACAGCAATTTACCTTGCTGTAATCTTACATCACTCATGAAAACCTTTGTGACCCTGGAAACACTAAAAAGCCTGATTTTAATTGTTTGCAGTTTTCCTGACTATAACAGGAAACAGCTCCTCCTGATGGCCAGTGCTCAGGAGCAAGTGAAATGAAGTTATCCTCATGATGTTGGATAAGTTCCCAAGCAAAAGACAGGAATCACAGAATCACAGACTGTTTAGGGCTGGAAGGGACCTCCAAAGGTCATCTAGTTCAGCCCCCCTGCAGTGAGCAGGGATACCCTCAATTAGACCAGGCTGCTCAGAGAAGGATAAGTAATTTCATTTAATGCAGAACATTCATTTGTAAAAGAAGAAAGGATGCTGCAGCATCAGAAATATGGAAAAAAAAAAAAGAAAAAAAAAAAAGGGAAGCTAGAGTCAATAAGAACCAAGAAAACAGAAACAGGAGAATGCACAGGACTGAATTTTCAGACAGGTGATCAAACACTAGAGACTAAATAAATTACCAGGTATTTAAGCCACCAGAACAGTCTGTGCAGATAGCAGCCACAGCAGAAGTAAACTAGAGTGATTTATTTTAGCATATATTGAAGGGTTTAATCTAAACCATAATATATTTGAGTTATCATGGGACTGATACTATTTAATATCTTTATTAATGACATAGACAGTGGAACTGAATACAACCTCAGCAAGTTTGCAGATGACACCAAGCTGAGTGCTGCATTCAATTCACTTGAGGAAAAGGATGCTATCCAGAGGCATCCTAACAGGCTTGAGAAGTGGGCTCATGTAAAACTCCTTATATTCAACAAGACCAAGTGCAAGGTCCTGAACCTGGGTTGGAGCAACCCTCAGTATCCAGATTTTTACCTTGTATAAGAACACATATTGGGGACATTGATAGATATTTTCTTTAGGGAAATATCCTCCCATTTTATCAATTTCTTAACATATTTTTCATTTCCCTAAAGAATAGCCACAAGCAAGTCAAAAGCCTATAGGTAGGAATTAGGGAGCAAGGCAACAAGGGGAACCTTGTGGTTGGAGTCCATTATATGCCTTCTGATGCTGATGAAGGGGAAACTAATGACAAAACATTTCATTCTGATGTTAAACAGTAGTTGGTTAAAAAAAACAATGATTTTGAGCACTAGATTGAGCACCAAATCTAACCAAGCTCACATTGTGCATGTAGTAACACTGTCCTGAAATCTTAGCAAACCAATGTGTATTAACTAAAACAATGATATGACCATATTCATACTAACCTGCAATGAAAAGTTCTTCCAGGTCCATCAACACACACACCTCCATTGTAACAGAGAACTGAATTCAGGGTAGGCTCAGTGCAAACATCAACATCAATCTCACAAAATCTGCCAGTGTATCCAGTCAGACATGTGCAAAAAAATGCATTGACTGCATCTTGACAAGAACCTCCATGAATGCAGGGAGCAGATTCACATTCCTGAGGAGAGAAATAATAATGGAGTGACTACACAGCTTTAAAACATGCTACTTACTCAATTATTTCAACAACAATTACAAGACACAGAATCTGGAGATGGGAAAAAGAGTGTTGGACTTCATTATTGCCTGAAAAACAAATTTGGGGATGATTTTTGTTTATACTGATTTTTTTTACTACAATTCACACTCACTCTTGAAACTATGCTTGTTCAGACTAATTAATCTTAGAGAAATGCAAATACATTTTTTTATATAAGCAGTATAACTTCCCACTCATTTCCTTTATTAAAATTTTAAACATTTTTTCAGGCTATAGTTTATGACATTATTCCTTCTAAGTTTTTAAAATAGGACCCATTGCAGTTTAAAAAAAAAGCTGTATTAGTAAGAGTTCTGGACATAATAAAAAATTACTTATATTAAACAATACACACAAGTCCTTTATCAGTTTTTCCTGACAAATGTTTTCCTATTAAAAAGTAATGCACAACAATGCAAATAGAAACATGCAGAAATGTTTGTGTTCACATAATAACAATTCTTACTTATAAAGCTAATGTGAAAGTAATAAAATTCAAACCTTGCAAAATAGCAGCAAATCCATTTTCTTCAGAATTGCAGGACAGTTTAGCTAGCACAATTGCCAATCCAAAAATTGTAAGTTTGCCCTTGAGCATAGAAACCTAGTTTTTGCCTTTATCCCAAGTGAGTTTTATTTTGCTGCTGCCACACATATAGTCTACCCATAACCAGTATTTTAAATTTATTCTCACACTCCTGTAAATTTAGAAGGTTTAGTTCTTTAAGGATATTCAAGGGCACTCAGATTTCCTGCAGGTACTACAGTTGCTTTGACAGAATGTAAATTCAGATGTCCATAGGGAATTGTAAGAAAACAACTTATTCTCCTATAAGCTATCCAGCCAGCTGTCTATAGGATGATTTATTAGTGAGTATTATATACATTAATTGAATTATACATTCCCCAGGAAGACAGAGATAGTTC
Source organism: Ceyx melanurus (assembly GCA_024611195.1). Classification (NCBI taxonomy): domain Eukaryota; kingdom Metazoa; phylum Chordata; class Aves; order Coraciiformes; family Alcedinidae; genus Ceyx; species Ceyx melanurus. The sequence goes on from JANHGL010008512.1 coordinate 13,767, forward strand.
TATGAACTGCCACAAATGCCGTGTATAAGTTCTAGAAGTAATTTTTCCCTATATTAATTACATTTGCAATTGGAAAACTCAAGTATTCTTTGTTTTGTTTATAAAAATATATCACTTCACAGTTCTAACTTTCTGTTTGGGTTTGTTTTGTGGGGGTTTTTTTTGTTTGCTTGTTTTTGTTTTTTCCTATTCTAGTAACTTTGCTTGTCTAGTCTTCTTAATTTAATTAGATTAATTAGTCCTCTTAAATTAATTAGATTCTTCTAGAAGGCCTGATGAGGCACATGGAGGACAAGGATGTGATCAAGGACAACCAGCATGGCTTCACTAAGGGGAAATCCTGCCTGACAAATCCAGTGCCTTTCTATGAGAGAGTGACTGCACCAGTGGATAAGGAATGACCTATAGGCCTGATCTATCTATAAAGGGGTTTGTTCCTTTCACTGCCAGCAAAAGAAAAAACCGTAAGTTCTCTTTATTAACTTCATCTCTTTATCTGGGGTGATCTGCTCAGTTCTCACACATCATCACGTCTGTAAGTGATGCCTAGCACTCACACTTTACAGCATACCAATAATCCCCTTCCCAGATAATCTTTTGCAACATGGACAGCTTCAACAATTTTATTCATAAATAAATGAAACAATATAAAAGTTTAGCTTTTAAGGGGATCTTAAATATAATCTTGTTGCAATCTTGCATGGAGGGTCAAAATGATTTGATAAAATAGAAATCTGACACACTATTCCTATTCAAATATCTTTCATTTTCTTGTATCTGACATCCTTAGAAGAAAGCAGGACTCCCTTTTAGAAGGCTACTTTTTATTTTTCTGTGAAGCTTACCCTTTTCTCATTTTGACTGAACAAGGAATCCTTTGAGTTTGTATGTTGGTAACAGTCAACGACCTTGGAAAACACTAGAAAGTTATAATAGAGAAGCTATAAACATAAACTACCATTGCAATACTATGGAAAAATTGCCAATGCTATCCTTAAGTCTTCAGAGAAGAGAACTGTGACTTATGCTTATGTGATTATTTCTCTTTTTATGGCTAGGGAAAACTGAAACCTTGTACCAAGTTCTAGAATCTGTTTATTGTAAAGGATGTCAAAAGCTTGAGAATATAAAATGATTTAGGTACTAGACAAAATGCTTTACAGTAAGCTAAACCTAAGGAAAATATAACTTAAGAAAAATTTTAGGATATATTTTATTTAAAAAAACATTACTACATCATATATCTTGTTTTTACATGATACTGCTGAAAACATAAATTATATATGGGGTAAAAATATTAGATAAATTCCTGGCCTGTTTCTACCTATTAAAAGCAATAATCAGCTATAAAAAAAACAACAAACCTCCAGAAGTCTTGAGGACTCTTTGAGTGTTGTAGTTTTAGTTTATCTCCAAGAAAATTGAGAGAGATATTAGCAGAATAGTTATTTTTACAAGACTTATTATATATTAAGGAGTATTTTAACTATCAGAGAAAGTCAACACAAAAAAGAAAACCACCTTGATTTCCAAATCCAAGTATATCCAGGTGGAGAAGAGGTCCAACTTTACTAGTGAAATCCAGCCACTGTAAAACTGTCAAAAGTATCTGATCTTCTACCTCATGTTTTCAAATAAAGACAGGATATATCTTTAAAACATAATCTTTATCAAACATAAGTTAAATACAGGTATTATTTTCCATGGGGCTGTGAAAGGAATAGACAGGCTTCTGACAGAAGAATAGAATGGTGATTTATCTTATTACTAAATTATTACAGTACATATAAATCCTCATTCTTTTTTCTTAGCATAGCAATACAATTTAAAAGTCAAGGCAAGGAAGTGAGAGATCATTAAGATTTCTAGTTATGCAACTCTTTGAAGAGTAGGCTTTCTTAGGAATTGCTTGTTGAAATGACAGAACACGAGATCTACTACATTTACTAGAGCACATTAATTTATCATTTCTTGTGCTCTGAATGTCATGGTGTAGTAAATCTTGCTTGTACTGGGAAGGGGATGACTGTCTCTTAAGAGACCTCACCTGTCATGACACATTCCACTGGTTCTGCTGGCAGGGAATTGTTTGGAAACCTGGTCTTTAGCAACTGACCTAGAAAGGCACAATACTTTGCACAAGGCATACTGCTCACTTATCCAAATCTGTGGGTTCATACTGACATCTGTCCTTGGACGTGAGGTTAATGTGCCTAAGAAATTTTATCTTTATATATTATAATCACATTATATTATTTCCAAAGTCACAAACTGTATCTTGAAATACTCATGAGGGGATATATTTAGTAAATTAATAAAAACAGGAAAAATACACTACTTTTGCAAATAAAGTGCCCATTCGACTCTGTATCTTAAAAAAATAAGTAAATATGGAATGAATTTTAGAAGTTAGGATATTTTGTTTCTATTTCTTACAGTAAGGACTATTTTTCATTGGTCCTCCATGGAAACTCTGATTAAAAATTAAAAAAAATAGGTATTTCTAACACCACTTAAAAATCTATTTCTGTAAAATAAATTCAAGGAAACAAAGAGGAATGATAGATGTAGCTTTATTTAAGTGAATTTTTGGTTTATATAAAAAAGGTAATTATAAAGTGAACTAATTTTGAACACAAAGAACTCACGCAAATCCACTATGAGAGGAAAATCAGATTACAGAAATCTCTCTTGTGATACACTTATATGTAGGTGGTGCATTATACAATCTAGTTTCCTGTGAATGCTTAAGCTATAAAGCCCCAAGTACCATTTGCTGTTTGATTTCTTAGTAAACAACTATGAAGTGATTAACTGTAAAGGAAGACTTGAAGCAGAACTAGGTAGTGACCTTAAATATAATTTCAGGGATTGGAAGTAATCATCCTGATATTTGTAAGAAAACTGGACTTCAGCTGGAATTCTCTGACTTTTAGAATGTAGAACCAAACAGACCCTTAAAAATGGAATTAAAATAAATAGGCAAAAAGGAATTTGATGTTGTAAATAAATGCTTAGAAACAAATTCATGTGTTAAAACAAGGTTTTGTATGTACAAAAATGTTTCTTTCATGATTTTCATCATGTTTCCCCAGTTCTTTTCAAAAGCCCAAAATAGGAAAAAAATGTCTATTACTCACTGTAATTGCTATTACTGACCATATTAAATAACAGAAAGAAAATATCTGTTTCAATTATATGCATTCATCTTACAGTTTAAGAAATATGCAAATGTCAAAGGAGATTGGTCTGCATTGCAAGTAACTCATATAGTACACATATTTTTTATTTTACTCTCTTTTGAATGAAATCCATAGGGAATTTCCAATATCCACACTCATAGTATAATTGGGGAATCACATTGCTTGAAAACAGAATGAATATCAAAAAATGAATCCATAATTCTGATATAATTATCTGACAAATGTATATGTATATTGTTCCTTTCTATGAATTTCTAATCTATGCATTTTCAAAAAGCAAAGTGTGAAATGTGGTTATCTTTCCAATATGATTTTATGTAGCTGTCTACAGGTCATTTAATCTCTCATTCTCTTAAACTGATGGAAAGTGGAAATCATGGATGTTGATAGAGAAAATATTACCCAAGGGTATTCTGTATTAGGATGGGCAACAGCTGATAATCATGCAGTTTTGTAATATCATATAATGATATGCAATCTGTTGAATTAATTATATGTTTTCTGACTTTTTATTCCTCTAAAGGAAGTTGGAAGATAATATTTGAGCTAGATTTAATCTTTGTGTATGACTGTCATATATTTTCAATAGAAATATAAGATATTTTTAGTTATCTCTTACTTTTAGCTATCAATAAAAAAACATCAAGGTCCCTACATTCATGCATAAGTTTAAAAGAAGTTTGGATAACATTTGGAATGTGTTCTTGACAATTCAGAAGCACATTATAAGCCATACAGCCCAAAGTGAGGCAGATCTCATGCCAGACTTCTCTTGAGAACAAATACATTTAAGAAAGGATCACATTTCAAGTTCTGATTAAACTCTGTTTGGCACAAAACCTAGAAAAGCCTGAATCAGTTCAATCTTTTTCTTAAAATGTAGCCAATATTGTAAGGGCTGTTCATTGTTATGACAGATGTAGTCACCTTTTACAAGCTGGGTTGCTGACCATGGCAATCCTCTTGGCACAGACATATATACAGGTGATTTTTATATCACAACCATTCAATGTGGTAACACAAAAGTATTATTGAAATTAAGAGGAGGAAGTGGCAGTGTATTTTGTATGCAATGGTATTATATCATAGAATTCTACTATTACCCAGATTATGAAATTTTAAACACAAGCCATGCCTACTTTCTGTGTAGAACATTGAACCCTGAAGTTTATTATTCAAATATACAGTTAAGTCACAGCAAATGGGGCTTGCAATGCAAATAAAAAAGTTAGTTGTGCTCATCCATGCCAAACTGATGGTTAAATGATTTTCAGTTAATGTTGGTTTAGTTTGCTATGGCTTTTCATATTTATAATTTTCACTTCACTTCTGAAGTTCTTTAGACATTTTCTCAATGGTCTTTGTTGTGATACATTGTCATATAATTTATAAATAAGAAGCTTTTCAGAATATATTTGAAACAACTGAATTTCTGTCATGCATTTTTAATAAACTGACCCGCTCAGAAATTATAAATAAAAATTAGTTTCAAGTGGCATATTACCCTCTCCTGTATCATTAAAATAAAATTTGAAGACGTACGTTAATATTTATCTCACATCTTGAGCCGTTCCATCCCGATTCACAAGAACATTGATAGCCATCAATGAGATCTATACATCTGAAATGAAAAATAGTGATATTCAGATAATGCTATGTAATTCTAGATTCAGCACTAGTAGTGTCATTCAGCACATTTCAAAACAGTGTTCTGATGTAATGTGTTAAAATTCATGGTACTTTTAATTAGTTTTAATGATGGCTTTCAAATGTTTAGAATATGGCTGATGAGGGGTTTTGTAAGGATACTGGTTTCATATTAAAAGTGTCTTCCCATTTCAACCTGTTGGCAGGTATCAGCTAAAGATTCATTTTAAAATATATTAAACGTTAATTAATCCACATGTGCTGAAAACTGGTATATGTTAATGAACAAAAATGAACAAGAAACTGAGATAAAGTGACAGTATATTACATTAGCTTAAGCAGGCAATATCTGTCATCTTTAAGTGTACCTGTACTCTTATACCATAGAATAACGTAATTAAAAGTATATTTATCAACCTTCCTGTATCATTAAATTTTAAATATTGCTAGATAGGTGTATTGTCTTGGAGATAATAATAATTAAATTAAAATAGTCACCTTCCATGAAGACAAGGATCTGGCAAACATTCGTTAACATTTATCTCACAGTTTGTTCCAATAAAGCCTCTCCTACAGTGACACTTATAGGAACCAATGACATCAATGCAGCTTCCATTGTTCAGGCAAGGAGTAGACATACACTCATCTATATTTACTTCACATCTATCACCTATGTAAAAAATAGAAAATATCACTAGTCTCTAAATTCTAAACTCAAATCAACTAACTGCTAATTTTATAATATCAATAATTCCAGATAAACGGCTTTTATTAACATACGTTGCTTATGTAATTACTATATTCTTTAATAAACGATATCCCACTAGAATTGCAAATAGGTGAAAAGGCTGAAAAGGTTGTTATATTGCAATAATATATCTATATATCATTTAAGTGCCCAAATGTTTTCTTTATTGATTTGTAAAAAAAAAAAAAAAAAAGTAATGACTTTAGTAAAGTTCTGATGATCAAATTGCCTAATTAAATCTACTTGTAGATACTGTTCTTGCAAAGAGATGGTTCTTGTATGTTGCTTGTTTTTGGTAAAGACCACCATACCTCCTCTTGTAAAATCAAGGAAAACATTAATAATGAACTAATGAAATAATAACACCTCAGAATAACTAAATAAATTGAAGAACATATTTTTAGTATTCTGGACAGGACATTCTCATTTAAGATTAAAGACTTGTAAAATTATTTTTCTACTAATATACCCCACCTAATTTTAACTATTGCAAAATTAAGCAGTTAGTTGAGTATAATTATATACACTCACTTTAAAATGGATAGAGAGAAGCAGCTTTGAAGAGTGACCTGTATTATGTCTTCAACACCACTTACCTTGAATCCCCTAGTGGTGGTGTTGACTGCAGAAGGAAATGAAATGAGAAATTTGGACTAGTTGCCTAGATTCCATGGGGCTATAATTATGGGAAATTAAGCCTATACCGCGTTTTTGCTATAACAATCCTTATTTCTCTATTGCAGCCTCCTTTTTCTAATTCTGCATTGTCTTCCTTTCCCCTTTCTTTCCCTTTTTTTTCTTTCCCCTTCTTTTTCCTTTTTTTTTTTTTTTTTTTTTTTTTTTTCTTCTGGTGTGTTGAGGAGTTTTTGGAATAGCAGCATGACTCCTGTAATAATGCTTCCTTAAATAAAGGGTTTTTTTCTCAGGTTCAGTTCTCCTACTCCTTAGAGTTCAGTGATAACATATCACAGGAGTTTTTATTTCTGTGCAAATACTATGAAATCCTGTGCATCACCTTTCAAGAAAATTTTTGCTTAGGAGTATGCTTAATATCACAAAGAGTCTTTAAACTCAAGGTGCATCTGAAAAAGAGGATCGAAAATTTATCAAGTAGTGTTCAGTCAGAGAATAACATTGGAAGACAGAAAAATGCAACTTTGTGTTAGTTTCTTAAAAAAACCAAACAGGTATAATGAGATATAATTAAGGTTAGATTTTGCCAAGAAAGACTTAATCTCATGGAAAGAACAAAAATGCCAGTAGTGACAGGTCTATATTCTGCCCTTACTAGAAAAATGGCACATTCAGATGTTAAAGTTATTCTTTAAATTAAACACATATCATCTGAAAGGGTGAAGCCAAATACATCCCTTGGATTAATCCCTTAGCAACACTGGATTAATGCATTTCAATATGAATAAATAATTTAATGTATTTCTAAGAGCAAAATGTACTAAATTTGTAATTTGTCACATTGTAGTCACCAGAAAGTGGCAATCATTCATGACCTAGACAGTCTGTTGTTCTACTGTGACTGCCATTTAACTGGAAACCTGCCTTCCTTTCAAATCCTTGTTCAAAGTATGAAAACTTTCAATAGCAATAATCTTGCTGTATTATATTATAATCATTATAATACAAACAAACATTCTGCAGAAAGCAAGAAAATGCCATAGGTGTGAGAAGACAAGAATATGGAGTAATAAGAGTAATGCTAAGATGAAAAGGAACCAGATATTCTTCTATTATTTCGAATCATTCATTAATGGGAAGGATCAGTCTGGCTCTTACTTGTACAAAGAAATCTCAGCAGCTGTTTCCAATGCCATCTGTTCAACCTACTGCATTAATTTGGGATGCCTCAGCCTTTCTTGGAGCTCATTTGTACAATTCCACACCTACATCCTAATCTTTCATCTTTAAGAAATTGCCCTTCTCTGTCTTCAAGGATTTTTCTCATCAGCTTCAGATCCAACCTAGAATCTCTCCCTCTTTCAGTCACTGAACATTTATTTTAACCTTCTGCTAAAAAAGAAATATTATTTCTTCCCTCAGAAACACATTCCCCCAACATTAGTAGAGTTTTTACAAGCTGTAGTGTAACTAACAGGCTGAAAAATTGGACACTTAGACTGGTTACTTTAAGTGTTTTGTCACAGGAATGAGGAAGTTTGAAATGGTGATGTGTTCTAGAGCTTGTTCCTTTCAACAGAAGAGGGCTGAAAGCAGACAATGTGAACATGAGAACAGGCCAGAAATTATAATGTATAGACTTTTTAGTATTTTTTTTTCTAGGAGATAATTAAGAGATTTGAGTGCTGTTAAAAACTCAGCATATTTATCTATTTCAAGTGGCTAGTATGAAAAGATAGGAAAAGAGAGAAATGCAGAATAAGGTCAAAGATGTACTACTTGGAAAAGAAAGCCTAAAGCATGATAAAAAACAATTGGTTGCATACCTCAAAATTGAAAAGAACAGTAAATTAAAACGGTATAATAATTTATACATGCTATAGGAAAAAAAAAAAAAAGTAGGTCCTTCTATTGTAATTGAAAATGTTGTATTCAGTTGAAGAGAACCAGAACAGAGAGAAAAGATGTCCTTTCACAAATTCTCACAAAAGCCTAGTTCATTTGTTGTTGAAGTAAATTTTAGTATTTATTATAAGACAACTGACATGTACTTATGACCATTTTATGTGGTCACAGTAGATAATATTAATGAATATGATGATAGATTATCTAATCTTAGATAATGTTAATCAAAGGATCAGTTTATAGATTATCATAAGGATGTGTAAAATGGACATTAATGTATCTCTTTTGAATGAATACATTTCAATATGGAAAAAACAGTATTGGTATGACTTATTGAAAATATAGCTTATATATTGCTTATATATATTAATATAAACATACAGAGAAAGCCTTACAGAGAAATCTTCATGTTTTAGTCAGTATAGTCACTGTATATTAGCCTCTGTAAGGCTTTCTCTGTATGTTTATATTAATATATATAAGCAATATATGCAATATATAAGCTATATTTTCTATATTAGCCATTCTTATTTTAACATTGTAATAGAACGTGGAGTATAAAAAAAATTAAAATAAGGAAAAATTAGACAGTTGTACTATGTGGTAAAGATATAAAGAAAAATATGTTCTAACATCACTCTAAAATAATGTAATTATAGTTTTGTGTAAAAACCCCAATATTCACATTTACTCCCTTATCTCTTTATAATCTGAATGCATCCAGAATATACAAATATTATTATTATAGCTTCTGATTTTCCTATTAGGCATGGTTTATGTGGTCTGTAATAGCATTATTTACAGTGGAAGAACTTACACATTTTTACAGTCAAATAATAATAGAAGTCCAAGTTTATTATGTGACTAACAATTCAACCTGTCTTTCTCTTCTGGAGACAGAAGGAACTATGCTTGCTATTAATAAATTAATGTATTATTTACATTACAGTTTAAATGTCCCATCAGAAATGAGAGCAGTATTCTCCCTGGAGATTTTCCAGATCCAGCTGAACAAAGTCCTGATCAGCCTGGTCTGACCATATAACTAACACTGATTTCAGCAAGTGGTTGGACTACAGACCTCAAAAGGTTCCTTCCCACCTAAATTATTCTGTTTCATGTATCAGATTTCCCCTGGTAGCTTGACCTGCTAGCCTGATTGATCTTAAAATGCCGGGATCAGAAGAGTGTAGTGCGTGCACAAAAGCAGATGTCAATTTGATCATAGCTATATGCAAAATAAATTGTGAATATCATGTATTGCATCATAGCCTAATAATTTTCAAAATTCATATGTTATTTAATAGAATTCTGGTCTAATTCAATGTCCCCCCCAAAAAAATCCCAAAAGAAAGTATGAAAAGTAAGCTGTTGTTTTTGTTTGCTTTTTTTTTCTTTTAATGTTTAGATTGATGGTAACCACACACAAGACTGTGCAGGTTAGCAGAAAGTACAAACATTTGGAAATAGTCTTAAAGACTGGAAAGAATCTCAATTACTGATGAAAAAATATATATTTTTTTTTTAGAACACAGATGTACCTTTCATAGTCTATTTAGGTACCAATGTTTGGTTCATTTAATTACAATAGCACAACACCTCCATTATTTGTTTCAAATGAGCTTCCAAGTTCTCAGCCTAAGTTCCATTCATTGAGACCCAGAGAATTGCCCCATACATTTTTCCACTACAAACTAGGAAAAAGCCAATGGAATTGCTAAGAAAATGAACAGATTATTAGCATGAAAGGTCATCTCATTCTGCTTATGTGAACAAGATCCTCTTCATAAAGTCATTTACTTCTCTGAATCTGTGGAGGCTAAAAGACAGTGATTGCTGGCAGATAGCCACAGACAACAGAAGAAAATCCATGATGTTACCATGGACATGTTTTTAATAAATAAGAATCACAAATTTAGAGCAAGTCTTCTAACACAGCGTGCTGAGTTCTTTGAAGTTGAACCATCACTTAGCAGGCATTGCTTTCAATATTTTCCGCTGTGACTGATTGAAACATCCACAGGTTTTTAAGTGATGAACTATGTGTTTTTACCTAACTAGTTCCCAGTAACACCATCAGAAATAGCTATCAAAATATTCTTATTTCATTTGTAACAATATCTTCTAGAAATATTACAATAATTTAATATAAAAGATTTAGACATTAGGCACATTTACAATTTACACAAAGCTCAAAGTAATATCACAGTAGACTACATTGGCATTATGATGCATAATGTTCCTCTGTGTTCTTCTCATATTAAAGCTTCTTAAAGGTTCCTTTGTCACAGTATTTCTAGCAGAGCAATTTGTGTGGAAATTGAGATTTCAATCCCCTGGGTCTCAGTAATTCTTACACAATAGAAACTCCTTTAAAGCATGCACAACAGCATACTTGAATACATTCAAAGATCCCTCCAAAATTACATTTGCTGATAAGTACAGACACTTTCCTAGCTAGCAGTAACATTTAGGAAACAGCTTTAACAGTTGCAGCAAGTTCTTAGATTTCTTGTAGGTATAATGTGAAGAACTGATATTGGCTCTAGAAGTGCTAGACCACATAAATGTCTTTGTTAGGACACACACATACTATATAACAAAATGGGAACTTTTAAGAAAACTGGGACAATCCCCACCTAAACAGATAGTAACTGAAACTGATAAAATAAATGCAATCTATCAGATGAGTGTTTCAGAAAAAAAAAGTGCAGTTAGAATCGTTCCATGAAGTTTTGTTTTGTTTGTTGGTTTTTTTTTGCATGGGATAGGACTATGCAGTGAGAACATTTATGTGGTATATATATAGTATCATGATCAAAAACATAAAGCAAACCACAGAACATTCACAGAAGTATTTTCATAATTAGGGTACAACATTTAAGAGTGATTCTGTTCTTGTGAGGCATGCTTTCTGGAGTAAGGGATGATGAATATTATGCTTATTATGTTTACTATGTTTACCAGTTTTTGGCAACCAGACAGAAGCAACAAGAATGGTGCCAGTACTCTTGGAGGCCTCATCAAAATCCACTAGAGAGAGGTAACAAGCCTTTCCATGAAATCCAGAAAGGAAGTCAGGTACCTAAGAAACTAGAAAACTGAGAAAAGAACTATCAGCACATGTCAATTTACATTGAAAATATTTGTTCGGAGTTTTTTTTCCACTTAGAATAAATTATTAACAGTAAAAGCTCCAGAAAAAAGAGAATGTGGGTAGGATGCTCCACCATAATCTTACATTATGTGCAAGTAGGATTCAAGACTTTTTATGGTCAATAGAAAGTGATGTATGCAAAAAGAAGTACTAATGTTTAGTAGCCTCACAGTGCAGGAAACCTGGAGGAAAGTCTATGAGAATTCAGTTAAGATTTGTTCTCATCTATGATACCACTTCAGTTAATGGGTACAATAGGAAATGGGCATAAGTCCCACCATGCATGACTGCATGCATAGTGTCTTTTATTATAAAGTGTTGTCTTCTACATTGATGTTATTTATAAATGACTAAAAATCAATAAATAAAAGTTTCCTTTCAGTAATAAAAAATAAACAGATGTCATTCTAGTCCTCTTCTATAAATCCAGAAAAAGAAACTGTTTCCATTTGAAGATAAATAGTAATTAACTGTACAACACACTGGTGAAATCACCTTAGAACTGCTTTACTAAATATATTCAAATTAGATAGTAATGAGCATGAAGAACAAACACTTCACATTTAGATAAACTTTGCCAAAAGAAGAGGATTTTTCTCCCTAAAGGCACAGATCTGTAACCCAAAACAATTATATTTTACAAAACAAGGGGAATGTAGTGCCTTCCAAGTTCCTAATCACCAGATTTAATTTGTATACACAGTGATAGTTGCTATTGCCAAACACTCATTATGAATGGACTGTGGCATCACATTATTTTGAACATAATCTGTACAAAAAATAAGGTAGTATTGACTTTGTCCCCTTAGGACCAGAGACTGCAAGCATTATAGAGGCATCTTTTTCTTGTAAATAGGATTCTTAGCTGTTCAGTAACTTCATTGCTTTGAAACTGCAACTACATTTCTCTAGCTTTCTAGTTGGAGGTCACTGCAATATGATATAGTAACCTTTAGAGACCACATAAAATAAATGTTTTCTCAAAGAAAATATGTACTTCACTATCTACCCCTGTTGTGGAAGCTGTAAACAAAAGATTTGAAATAAAATTATAAAAAGGTCACATCCAAATAGCAAAATTGAGTAACAAAGGTTAGACACAATAATCTAACATGGTTTCTGTTGTGGCATACAGAACACTGGGCCAAACATAAATTCTTATATATTCAATACTTGTACTTATTTCCTGTAATTCAACCCTATGGGTTGCATCTGAAGGTGCTGTGAACACCCAGTTATGTGCTTGGAAGGCTGCTTTCTATTGTGTCTGAAAGGCCACGGAAACTGGAACAGGCTGCCCAGGGAGGTTGTGGAGTCTCTTTCTCTGGAGATATGCAAGACCTGCCTGGATGTGTTCCTGGGTGACTTAGTATAGGTGATCGTGCTCTGGCAGAGGGGTTGGACTAGATGATCTTCTAGATCCCTTCCAACTCCTAACATCCTATGATGCTATGATTCTGTGAACATGCATTGCTGTATTCTGGGCTGCATCAAATTTAGGTTTGGGGACTGCAGATGCAATCGTTGCCAGTCACCTGGCAGTATGAAGCTGCAGAAGTAGCTAGGAAGGTTGGAAAGGTAAGGAAAACTTCTATCCCTTTTCATTGATTAGGTCTCATGGAACTTTACTCAGTCAGTAAATTGTATAAAAAGTAGAGTGAAGTTTTCATTGTCATATAGACAAGACAAGCAGCAAGTTCCAAGACCCACTATAAGGAATGATGAGGCTCAGAACTGGCATTACAATCAAATATATGAGCAGTTATTTAAGCCAAGGTTTTGACTTGGTTAAACATATGGCTTAAGTGCATGCTTAGTCACTTCCAAGTGTCAGTTTGTACTGATCTCATAGAGAAGATGAAACTGGAAGTGTAGAGCTGAAATTAAGATAATAACTATTTAGAATTATGGAATAATTACTGTTCTGCAGAAATACTCAACCTTCAGAGCAAAATAAGTGATTTTGTGGTACTTACTCGTCTTTTGAATCAGATGTCCAATAACTAGCAGCTTGACTCAGAATTTTGAATTTATATACCTCCATTTAATACACATCCTATTGTAACAACTGAAATCTTGAGTGTTGGGTGGAGGTGCCATGGTTGTTGGCAGGGGCAGGAAGGGGAGCTACAAGGCAGCTTCTGTGTGATGAGACCAGGTGCTGCCTTGTGCCAGACACAGGTAGTTCCAGCTGGCTCCAATGGAGTCATTGTAAGTCACAGCTGAGCCTCTCAGCCATTATGGTGGCACCCCTGTGAAAACATATCTAAGAAAGGTCAAAGCATTGCAAAGGCAGAGTCTGAAGAGATAAACAATTTTGTAAGCACCAAGGTAGAGAAGGAGGCAAAGGAGGTGCTCCAGTCACCAGAACAGAGATTTCCCTATGCTACTGGTGGAGACCATAGTGGAGCAGATATTCCCCTGCAACCTGTGGAAATCCCTCCTGATGTGAGCAGATACCCACACAGCAGCTTATGGAGGACCCATGATGGAGCAGGTGACTATTTCCCAAAGGAACTGTAGCCTATGGAGATCCATGATAAAGCAAGTATATCCTGAAGTACTGCAACCTAGGGAGAGGGCCCATGCAGGAGCAGTGGAAAAGAGCGAGGAGGAAAGAGCAGCAGGAAGAAGCTGTTATGTCATTTGAACCTCAAACAACATGTTGTTATACCATCACCTCCCATTCCCCATCTTTCTGTGCTGCTTGGGGTAGGTAGGGAGAGAGCAGATGGGAATGAAGCTGAGCCAGTCAAAAAACTCTCACTCTTATTAAACTCATTTTACAGGAGACTTGGAGACCCAGACATTTAAGTTTTATACTTGAATATAAAATAAAGTCTTCATGAACATATTTCACTTCAGGTGTGTCTGAATCATCTGGATAATACTTTGACATAAAGTTGCTCAGATGGTAAGATTTATAAAGAAGTGATTAACACCTCAATAATGAAAATGGCCTTCAGGGTAAGTTATCATAATACAATATCTTTAATTACTTAATCCTTTTAAGATGTTACGTTGAATAGCTGAAAATAAAGTCATATTAGTATTTTAATTAAGAAGTTTTCAGTATCAAGGTTAATAGAACATGCATATGTGTTTTTCCCTTGTTTTATTCTTTATATAATTGTGTACTAGTGCACATTCAGAATGCAACATCACATTTGTAATATTAATGGTACAACTATACTCATTGAATATATTTTCTTATTTTGCCTTTAAAATTATTTTTGTTCCCTTTAATTTAGAGTTCCACAATAGTTGTAAGAGGTCCCCTTGCTTGTTCTGTATCTTCAGATTGTCTAACAAAGCATTAGTAACCTAATTTAAAATTTAAATCTTACGTAGACTTTGATTGCACTTTGATTTCCTTAGATTATGTGCAAATTTCCTATAGTTCTAGTAACATTCATGAAGTCAGATGATTCTGGAATCATATACAGTCTTTGAGTAAGATGTAATTAAAAGAGAAAAAAAAATTATTTGCTGTTTCTTTACAGTATTTGACTACCAATTCAATTGTTCATGTTGCAACCATTGACATTCATCATTCCAGCCAGTGAATGGCTGATCATTCAGACAAAAGAGGTTCTAGATTCGGTGACTCAGGAGGTATCTTTCAGTTTGATGCTGCTATATCTAACACTCAAGTACCACAAACATACAAACATTAAGCAGTAACATCTATGATTCTGAGTAAAAATCTATTCAATTTAGGACTTTTAGCCACAGATATTTTCACAGTTCTATAAACCAAGCCAGACTATCCTCATATAAAGATGGGAGTTATGGAATGAGAATTATTAGACTTGGGAAGTAGTTCACAGAACTTTGTAGGTAAGTGGTTACCTAGAGACTTTATGCTATATTATTTTTTGTTGTACATTAGCAACCACATATATATACAGTATACATCATCTCTGTGGCCAGAAGGATCTTTGTAAACACACATATATTGTTGTTTCCTATCTATGACTTCAGAATGCTAGAACCACAAGCTGTCTCCTTACATTACTATGGCCACTCATTCCCAAGCACACCATCAGTGTGCAAACATCATTCTTTTCCAGTTTTACACTCCATTGAAAAAAAAAAGTATTTATTTGAAACAGTATTAAGCTTTCATGTTGAAAGATGCAGGTCTGGAAAACTATTTTTGGTGTTTAATGCTTAAGAGCAAATACAAGTGAAAGAACAGCAGCAGGTGATAGAGTTGGAATAATTAGATCCTGTGTTACCAAGATTACCTAGTGGAATAGAGCAGTATTTTTTCATGAAACACCAGCCAAAGCAATTAAATGAAAGACAAGAGAGGCTAATCTGGGGATGGCAAATTCATGTAACTGGTTAATCTGCACTGTTGATGTGGCCTTCCTAGCCATTGTGATTGAGAACAACTAAATATATGCAGAAGGCTCCTATAGAAGAAGAGATGCAGTCATCTCTCGAAGGTGTTGTGCAAAAACACCCCACTGCTTAGACTTCAGTGATGGGCAATCTATCACTATTTTTTGAGTAATGTTTCAGAGTTTGATTTACACCTGGATATCACATCACCATTGTTGGTAAATAAATAATAATAAATAGTAAAGAACTTTTCCTGTAAATATGCTAAAATAATTTGTAACAGTAAATAACTATTTTTAATAGTAAACAATTACTACAGCTGATTTTTTAAAAACCAAATAACTTACAGAAAACGCCCAGCAAAATCCAACAACTTATCTGTGGTTTTTTAAATGTGTTAGGGAAAAGAAGGTAAGTCCACCTGCTTAGTTAATAATGAATACTCAAAAATGGAAATCACACCTGCAGATTGCTTGTTGCTTTACAAATCAGAGAATCATAAACCCTTCTGATAAAGGTGTCTTTCCTTTTATGAATATGACTGGGAAGTCTTACATAAACATATAAATAAAGGTGAAGACATTAGTTTTAACATCTGTTAAAGTTATATATCTTCAGAACCACTGCCTAATGAACCAAAGTTTCTTCCTAAGAAGTAGTATTCAGAACACAGATCTTCTGAAGAAAATATTCAAGGCTGGGGTGGGGGGAGGTTGGGGGGGAGGAGAGCAACAGGCTTCTAGCAGTTTTAAGCAACATATAGGGGTTTTTTTCAATTTTTCCTGAAATGTCAGGATAATTTTGAATAACACTGCACAAGTGGTATGTGAACTGCAGTTTGTGTTGAATGGAAGAAGGATATATGCCTATAAAAATATTCCAAAAACTGTATTTGTTCTTTATTCTGTGGAAATATTACATTCCTCTCAGTTCAGTGGGTGTAACTGCATTCTTATCTTATGAATTATGTGGTATACATCAGTCTGGAATAGGTAGGAAAAAGCATTTTATATAGAAAGAATGTAGAAATCATACCATTTGAGGCAGACAACAAAAACACTTCTGCAGAGTTGTATGACCACAAGTGATTTTGGGTTGCTTTGGCTGGATATATCAAAACATTAAGTATGAGCTACTTGTTCTGCAACATGTAAAGCATTTAAATAAATGTCAATATCATTTTAGATAAATTTAACTGTATCTGTACCCGATACATATTTTTCCTTTAGTTAGGTAAAAATGTAAGGATTAATGCTAATGGCAACAGTGTCAGTCCAAAAGGTGAACAAAGTGTTACTGTGGTTCTGTGCAAATTCAAATATCAAAGTAGCATTTTATTATGTTTGTGACATTTACTTAGTATCTATGATAATATTTTCTTGATCAAATTCAGAAAACACTGACATTATTTGCACTATACAATCTGTCTTGTATATAATTTATAGCCATTCCTATAAAACTATAAACAAGTAAAGCCTGTGAAATAGCCTTCTCCACTGTGGTAGAGAGTAGACCATACCTGTGAATCCAGGGGGACATAAACACTGATAGCCTCCAAGTCTGTTGATGCAGCTTCCTCCATGCAAGCAAGGCAAAGTTTCACACTCATTTATATCCATCTCACACAGAGAACCATAGTATCCAGGTGCACAATTACAGATGAATCTTCAGAGAAGGGGAAATCAGGTAAGTCAACAGAAGGAACATGATTTATTACTATATTCTGGATCTATATGTATATCCTGATGTCAAGCTGATGTCCCTAATCATAATCCATATTAAAATATTTAACAGACTTTTACAAGTAGACTATATACATAAGAAAATAAAGAAATTGCTTTTCATTTAGTAGTAACTAACCTGTTTACAAGATCCAGGCAAGTTCCATTGTTCTTACAGGGTCTTGATATACATTCATTAATCTCCACTTCACATAGTGTCCCAGTAAAGCCATGTTGGCAAGAGCACCTAGTAAAAATAATGTCACTATATTATTTTTTTTTTTAGTTTAATGTTAAAAGATTTTGGAAAAATAGGGTAGACTGAGGTGTATTAATTACATGGATAGAAAAATAAGATTGGCTTTGGTTTGGTTTTTGTTTGTTTGTTTCTTTAAGGTACAGCACATTGTAATCAGAATAACAAGATTTACAAGTATAGTAATTGTGTCCCAGGAAATAAGGTTTTTTGATATTATTAGTTCATATATATTGATATTTTTTGATATTTATATAGTTTATAGTATTATTAGGCCACAGACTTCCTGCAGCCTGAGATGATTTTTACTAATTTTGACATCTGTCCTGGAGCCAACCAATTGCTACCTCCCATGTTTTAGCTTCAGCTCTGGGAATAGTACTTAGGGTGAGGGTGTGACACTGGGCTAATCATGGTGTCAAAAACAATAGCCTTTTGTGCCCCTGTGGGCTGGGGAAAGGGCTGAACACTACAAAGGAATCTGACATTCAAATAATTTTCCTCACCTGTAATGGTTAATGCCATCCACACAGAGACCCTCATTCTGGCATGGATGTGACATGCACTCATCACTGTTAATTTCACAGTAAGTACCCTCAAATCCTGAAACAGAGATTATATCAACTATGAATGAATTCTACTACACAAAGCAAATATAAGGATCAGAGATACTCATGCAGGTTTAGCTCTCTGAACTCAGGCCCAACTTAAACAATGTACAAAGCCTGAAAAATCTCAGCTGCTCTTGAAGCTGTTCAAGAAATTGCTGAGAGAAGCATCAGTGGTGACTACACCTTATTTTGGGAGTATTTAAGCTAAAGCTCCTTGCCCTTGGTATGTGACTGACATGTTGAAGCCATTCATGTGTCCAGACTTGTTTATCTGAATGCTGACTATGTCCAAGTAGTGCCAGGGGAAGTTTAGATTAGATATGAGGAAGAATTTCTTTATTGAACAGGTTATCAGGCATAGAAATTACTTGCCCAGGGAAGGTGAGTCCCCATCCCCTGAGGTAATTAAGTCATGTAGATGTAGAACTGAGAGAGATGATTTAGTCAAGATCTTCTCAGTGTTATCTTAAATGATTGGACTACATGATCTTAAAGGTCTTTTCCAATCTAGAACTAAATTATGTGATTCTGTGATCTAGCAAACTTGTGCAGATCCTAGACACTGTCATTGGACCTGCCCTACTCACCTCACTCAGATATTGCCAGGCAGGACTCTTGAAAGTGAGGTCACTGTCCTGGAAGCCTTGATAAGACTCCTGGCTTACCTTTGCTTCTTGAAATAGCTCCCTCAGCACAGGCAACCTTGTTATATTCTGAATGGCTTAGTTTATTATTTACAAATGAGCCAGAACCAGGGTGAATGATCCAAATACTGTTATGTATAGTGTGTCTAATCTGCATCTTTATATGACAACTTGAGCCTTCATCTAGATTTTCCTGAAGTTTGATTAAGGGAAAGAGAAAGGTAAAAGGACTATAACAGTGTGCTAGTTCACTACTAGACCTAGTTACATCAAATAGAAAACAGACACTGACACACACACAAAATAATAAAATAAGCTTTTCTTTTGACACATTCTACCCCAATGCCACCGAATAAGAACAGAGAAGATAACACATTAGGAAATCAGAAGGCATAGTGAATAGGACAAGCCAAGACCAGAGGGACATTTGTAGACAACTTCCTCATCTGTCACTTCTCCTTTCTTTGTAAAGTCTGACATTTCTGAAGCTGTTTTTGTTAGAGTAGAAGGGTATGTCAATGGGCAGGGGAAATGAAACTCCTTGAACAGTAGTACACTGAAAGTAAACCTGTGTAATGAAGATATATGGCCATATTTAGTTTTATAAGGTATTCAGAAAAGGCTGTGCAGAGAACAAAGTAAAACTTAAAAAAACCCATACTAACAGAACTTGTATGGAATAACAAAAAAAACTAAAGCACAATGTAAAGGGGATTGTAATATATTACGTTATTTTTTTTATAAGCTGCAATGTCTGCCACACATAGCTGCGATCTCCTGGAATATTTAGAGTAAAATCAATTTGTAGTTCATAGTTTGAATGCAATTACTTTATTTGAATTATAAAACTAAAAAAAAAATAAAAATTAAGCAAACTTATTTGTTGAGTGGTACGTGACTGAAATGCCTGATAATTTGCATGGTGAAGTAATGTATTGTGACTTTAGCAGTATTTAGTACTTTGTGTAGGAAAGTAATATGCACATTTAAATGCATCTACTTGGTACCTTTGCTACTGCTGATGAGTCAAACTTAAGATCCATACTGTAAATCAATACCACATGTAAATGATTTAATGTAGCTTTCCAGCCATATACTTTACAAGGTAGCTTTTCCACAAGTCAAACCCAAATGACACATTAAAAATGCAAATTTTTACTTTTGTGCTTTTTATGTGAAAAACACAGAAGTTTTCTGAACTCAGTTCAAACCATTCTAAACTTCTAAATAACTAATCAATGGGGAAGTGTTAATGGCACACATTGTTACTTGTGAATACAGAATTCCAATAGATATCAGCTCAAAATTTCTAGTATTCAATTAAAGAAAAATAGTAGTGTGGTTTTTTTCTAGATAGTCAATAGAAAGGCTAGAAAGATATTGTAAAGCAACTAGTGGTAAACTTTATAGCTTGGGATTTTTAATATTAGGGTAAATATTGCTGACTTGTAAATATTATCTCTCTCTATATGCAGCTCAGTAAATAATAAATAATACTTCTGTGGTGTAACAATGCAATTTCTATGTTGATTATCCTTGGTCCCTAGGACAATCCTACATCTCTACCATTTCAAGGCATAAAAGTCATGACTTCAAAATCCTAACTAAATTCCAAATTCAGTAATTGTATTCTCCCTACTTATATTTTCCCTGCAGTTTTAATTAGCTGATGTATTCTTCAGTTCCTATGAAGAGTTGCATAGTCATGTTCTGCACAGTTAAGCTGTTGCTCTGTTCCACCTTAGTAGTTCTTGTACATTGAGGGAGAGATTGTGTCTTTTAAGCCATGGCCCAGGAAAGCTGTCAGCACCTGTTGTGATTTGCTTGTTGTGCATATGGAGAGAAATCCACTCTATCCATCAGGCAGGGGAAGATTACTCCCCTGATGTGCCAGCCCTTTCTGACAGCTCAGTGGGAAAAGAGACCATTTCCAACTTGCTCAAATTTTTGTACTTTCAACAATTTGCATATATTTTGTCTAGTTTTTCCTCACAATTTAATTTGTCAGCACTGCTGGCCAGGTGCATGTCTATCTTCATGTTGTCACAATGGACACAGAAATATTAATTCTGAGTGCTGGAATCTAAACAGCCACAGATTTAATTGGTGCTGTTATTATATAAGAAATTAATAGCAGGCAAACTGACAGCTCTCTTACCAGTCTTTTATTAACATAACTGATAGACTTGTGTAATTCATGAAGGTTTTCTGCAACACATATTTCAACTTTTTTTTTTTTTCAGCAGAACAGACAATGCAAAATATAAAATATACCAGTTCTTACCTGTTCTACAAATGCACATTGGGTTTCCATTGGCTTGTGCCAAACAGGTTGAGTTGTTTATGCATGGGTTGTAAGGCAGCTCACAGGGACTGAAGCGCTGATGGCAGAAGTCACCAGTGTAAAATGGAGGACAAATGCACACAAACTGGCCCTGCTTAACAGATTCATGGCAGGTGGCTCCATTCAAGCATGGTTCAGAATTACATTCATTTATATCTTCACTGCAGTCTGGTCCTGTCCACCCCACTGTACACGTGCATCTGAAAAAAAAAAAAAAAATTTACATGATGGCAGAAAGAAAATCAGCAATTTAGCCCAATCAGTTCTAAATATTTATGTAAATAAATAAATAAAACACGAGAATACTTTTCTGCTTTTTTTAAAATTTTAAATTATAGGATGTATCCATGTAGAGAACTGTCTGGTTTCATTAATGCTGTCAGAATCATTGGAGGATCTCTTAAGATTAAACAACACCATTAATTGTAAAATGTGTAATTCAAGCTTCTTTAACCTTTAGGATTAAAAAACACCTTCTCATATGTGTGAAACTACTAAGTAGGTATTTCAGTGTGGGGGATGAAATACGCCTATAGGGTGCATTGAGTATACTTTTCTGAAACAAGGTAGGACGTCAAAGGCACTCTAAATTATAGAAGAATCCTTTTTTCTGCTTTTTATTTTGTGTGCTCTGGTGAAGACCTGTTATTGACAAGACAGAAGAGAAAATTTGGACCAAAAGTCTACATTACAGATGATTATAGAGAATCTATCTTCATGAATTAGTTAAAACCTTTTTTGTTGTTGTTGTTGTTACAAATGAATATAATTATAAAGTTCAAAAAAATTCAAAGATAAAAATTTGCCAGTGATTTCAAAGTAACAGACTATTTCTTCATTAGCTGAAACAAAAAAAAAGGCTTTTTTACTTTAAGAGGCATAAAGTCTTGCTACTTTACCTGAAGATAGAATTAAATACAAAATATACATTTGCAACTGTTTATAACAATCATTGATTAACTATACCAGCTCCTACCTGCTTTGATTGATATTGATTTCAGGCATTAAACCTTTATCTATATATTCACATTTCTTATTTGATAATAGGTTTTAAATAATATATAGATAATTGAGTAGAGAATCAATGCAATAGTTCTATAAGGCATGGGTATTTCTTGCCACACAAAAGAAAAACTGGGCCCCTTGAAACAAACACGGTGTTTTCTTTGGAATTTTTATCATCATATGTGATTGCTTTGTAAGGTATAATTTCTATGTCACTTGAAATAAAATGGGTTTTACTAAAAAACTGTAACTTCAAGTTCCTGACTATTTTAGCAATAAGGACTCAAAAACCATGTTATAGTGTTTTTTTCATGGGAAGAGAGTTGTAACTATCAAAAGATATTTAGGCATTCTTAACTATGACAAAAATCACATTTCATGACTCATCAGTTAAAGCACACATTTTTAGAAATTGGTTACAAATAAATAAATATATTGTATTACTCTGGGTTTACACACATGAAATTTATTTGCTTTTGTTATACACTGTAGCATCAATTTGGTAACTGCAGGTAGTAGTCATTAAATAGCACTAAATGACAGTCAGCTGCTACTCAAAGCTTTGTTTAATTTCCCCTAAGAAGTCAATCTATAAAGGCATTAATCTCTGTTACAAATGAAAAGAGTTACAGAATCACAGAATGGTAGGGTTTCAAAGGGACCTCTGGGGATCATCTAGCTCAACTGCCCCTACCAAAGCTTGAACAGGAAATCCCACAACTTGACACAGTATTCCATATATGGTCTCCCTAGGGCAGAGTGAGAACCTCTCTTAACCTGCTCATCACACTCTTCTTAATGCAGGAAAACACTGGCCTTCTTGGCCACAAAGGCACATTGCTGTCTTATGGTTAACTTACTGTCTCCTAGGACTCCCAGATTCTTCTCTGTGGAGCTGATTCACAGCAGGTCACCCCTAACTTGTACTGCTGCAGGTATGTCCAAATTAAGTATTGCCAGATCTGTGCCAATAGATGTAGTAGAACACTCTGTCCCAAAAGATCAGAACAAATATTTCAGAACTTAATTATTTTACAGCTGTTCATTTTTTTCTTGACTTCATTTGTGAAGTTCTGAATAAATTGCTACTAATGAGCTACTACAAAGTGATATGTAGTATCTTGTCTATACTCCATTTGTAGCTTGGAAAGCTCATTAAATGGAGAGACTTTCACTACATTTTGGGTGTCCAACTATTAAGTGGTCCAACTCTTATGGGTATCACTAAAGTGTTTAGAAGCAAATATAAAACATGTTCCATTCTTTTCTTTTCCCTGGAGTTTCATAATTGCCTTTGAGTTATCAAAATTGTTCCATATGGCCACAGGGAACATTATGAAAGATGAAATCTCAGAAGCAGCAGTTATCTACACTACACAAGGAGTCAGTCCTACCAGATACCGAGATACAAAGGTTAATATTTATGCAAAGGAGACAATTACGAACATAGTTTTATTGTTCTCTTATATGAATTATTAAGAAGTTGCTGGTGTCCTAATTAAATGTGAAAAAGTAAATAGAGGTATCTATCTTGAGGGTCAGTTTTAAGAGTCAAGAGATCATTTTGTCTTAATAAGAGATGTTATTTAAATAAGGTAAGGAGGTGTTGGGAGTAAAAACAGTATATGTAGCTTTTTTTTTTCCCCACTGCAGACTATCAATTAAACTGCTATAGCTGATATTCTTGTAAATTATAAGATCAAAAGGCAAAACCCCAGAAACCTGTCATTATCTAAATGACCATTTCCTTCACTACATTAGATAATGTTGTCATTTAGATCCAGCCAGAAGCAGAGCATCATTTGTCTGCTTCCTCACACCCTCTCTCCCTTCAGTGGGATGAGGAGGAGAATAGGGAGAAAAGGGCAAACCACCAAGACTTCATATAAGGATGTAATAGAACAACACAAGAGGAGAAGAAACCACAGTAATAACCATAAGAGTAATGAGAGCAAATGATACAGAATGCGCCAAATGCATACAAATTGCAAAAGTTAAATCATTAAATAAGTTAAATCATTAGTCTAGGTGATCCTGCTCTGGCAGAGGGATTGGACTAGATGTTCTTTTGAGGTCCCTTCCAGCCCCTGGCATTCTATGATTCTATGATATTATACGTAGTCTCAATACATTCACAGCTTTGAAATCAGAGCAGTAAAGACCTACACTTCTAGTCACCACAGGCTTCAAATATAATTTTTTTCTCTCTCTTCTTTCCTCCCAAAAGCATCTTTCTTCTATTATTCTCTGAAAGCTTAATATAGTCTTTATTCCCCAGATGGCTACCTGACCTGTCTTACAAACCTCTCCAGTTTTCACCTGCAAAAGCCCTGTAGTAAGTTTATCTCTGGTGTTCTTGTTCTAATAGTACTTCACTCATATGTCACATATGCTTTCTCCTCAAATTTCCAATCATGTTTCTTCTAATTTCCCCTGACATAAACTCTAGAAGAGTAAATGTGGTTTTTAAAAAAACTGGTTTTGTAACACCACAGGAAAAAAAACCCAAAAAACAAAGCCAAATAAGTAAAGGTAATTATTTGTGCTAATCTTTATTACCAATAATTATCACAGTAACATGAAGTGGCAGATGGCATGCTGCAACTCTGAAATGTTATGAAGGATGAGCAATATGAATCTAACCCTGAAGATAGATTGCTGCAACATCTAGGAAATTTGACATGAAAAATAATTGAATGTAATGCACACCAATTCATAAGTCTATGCAAATGACCTCTGCATAATAATTTGAATGGATGAGATGAAGAAACATTTCCCTCTCCCATTTCACTGAGTGTCTCTGAACTCTGAAAACACTTTTGTCATTTAAGTAAGATTTCTTTATCAGCTTTTTTTTCACAGAGTTCTATGCCTGTCTTTTAAGCTACTTTCAGGATTATGACTTTACCTTCAGTCTACTCAAACTGTAAGGAGATATATCACAGAAGAAATTTTATGTCTTTGGCTCAGTCTGACATCAAAGCACTGACAAATCCAGGCATGGAAGCAATGGCGCATGAAACCATGTCTTTGAACAAATGTATTAATGTTCCATGTTAAATAATAATTTTTTTTTTTTTTTCATTGCAAATATAGGATACATTGCATATATGATGCCTAGCATGAACTAGGTGCCTGTAAACAACTGATAACCAAGGATAGCTGTAGTATTTAGTTAACAGAATACATCAAGTCATCAGGACATCACTTAACCATTTAGTAACAATGTTTATACATTTTAGGACCACTATACTAGCATTTTCAACACCCAGAAGTAGTCAGTTATACATCAAATTTTATCTGATGAATCATATACAAACTATACAAACAACTAAAATGAATGTCAGTGTCCAAGAGTCAGTTATGACTTTATCTACCTTTAATATTTACTGTAATATAAACAATCCAACTATGGTTGTCTCACTAAGTTATTTAAATAGAACAAAACTATGAAAAATATATTATCCCTTCCAGATAGGGAAGAAACAAAATTAAGAGAAATGCAGAACAATACTAATGGATGCTCATAGAGAGGTGTAATTTCTGTATTTGTGCTCCTTTTTCTCCGTTTGTGATCTTTAAAGATAAAGGTTTTTATATTATAGCCATAATAGGTTTTTTTTTTCATGTATACCAACAATCATTTGGTGGAAGCAAATATGGTAATTACTGATGTTGCATTAGTCTGCTTTCTATTGTTGAAGAGTAGACACTGCTTTATAGAGGACATTTAATAGTGTACTATCTGTAATTGAAGTCTAAATATGTTTTCCTGTAATATTTCTATTGATCTAGCAGAGCACAACTGTTTAAATCCCAGATAAACCCCAAAAGACTATTAAGTAAAATTTGATTACCCATAGAAACTAGTGGTGGGGACAATTATGTTGATTTTCTAATTATGTATAATTCAGAGTTTACTTCTACTAGAACCATTTCATATGACTTGTACATTTGTAGATATATTTCATGTTGTACTATCATATATAAACAATTGTTTCAAAAATGAAGATACTTTATCTGAATAATGCGTTCTTTTTCAAACATATAAGTTTTAAACATACAATTATATTAATCTTCAAACAGGTTTTGTAGTTACTACCACAGTCTGTTTTAAAAAATCACATTTTTAAAAGAGAAGTCTTACATTAATTTATTTTACGGTGTCCTAAATGGAAAAACAAAACAGAACTTTCCTTCTTTTTACTTCCATTAGCTATAAGCCATATATACCAGTTTCACAAATGCTAGATTTATTTTGTCAGTAGTCTTGCAGAATTATTTTTCTTATATGTTATCTTCATCACCCCAGTGACCTAACAATGGTAATTTATTCTACTCAGGTAAGGTACCAAATGAATGCTACCTGGCCTAGATAGTATCTCACTACTGACCTGCTTGACATAACTAAAATGTATTCACCTGCTCTTCCACTCAACATATAGTCAGGCTTCATTTTCTCCTTCTTCTCTCTCAAAACAGAAAAAACCACTGTCTTCAAAATAGTCTTGTATGTTGTTAGTAATAAGGAAATAGTAATATTCTCTAAAAATCTCTATTTCAGAAGAAAAAGCAGTTACGCCTCATAACTGAATATGAAACTCCGCTTTTGTTTTAGTCAGAAAGCTATTTCACTACCAAATAAACTCAGATAACCTTGGCATTAAAACTAACACAATTAATTTACAGAAGTTTTGACTCCACCACTTTAGAATTGCTTTAAGAAGGTAGATAAAAGGAATGACAACTATGAAACTGATGAAATCTGTTCTAAAAAACACATATACTTAACTAATGACCTTTCAAAAAAAAAAATAAATACAGATTTTATACTAAAGAGAATGAGGATCTACATCCTGTCGTTTTATGTGGAAGTGTTTATTACCTATTCTCCATGGTTCGACAGGGTATAATGTCAGCAGCAATCCTCATAATCCTTTCTAAATTTTGTTCCTTTGTGCATGTATGAAACACTGTTGATGCATGAAATATCTAATCTCTAGCTAACAACGACAGATGGTTTTCCCATTCATTTCTAATAAGCCATTTCAAAGTGTTACTACCATTTTTTGTTTGTTTGTTTGTTTAAAATTCCTATTTTACTAAGGTTTCCCCAATTAAAAAAGTGAATGTGCTTTTAGGGAAATTTAAATGAAGGGCAAAAGAACAAGAAAATTGAGTCTATTATGAGACTCATCTCATACATCTGCAAGAGAAGCATTGTAACAGATTTCATTTAGAATAATGAGATAGTGAAGTCTGTTTTAAAAATCTTTGCAGCCATTCTTCTGTTCATTGCCTATCTTATTTCTAATCACTTTAGTTTTAATACTCACTTTCTCCACCCCAAATAATACTTAGTGGTGGTAGCATTTTTGTTACTGCCCAGAACTGTAGCTAAAGACAAGCCATTGAATTTCAATTTTAGTATAATTGTTATATAACACCATGGGAGAACAACTTCCATCAGAGATCTGACAGGCAAAAAAAATGGCAGGTATTAAAAGTTATGTACTCACTTTTAGGTAACTAAAAATAGATTATTGTAAAATAAATTTTTTTTTTAATAAAGAAATAATGCTACCTGTTGTCATTTGCATTGTAAGCAATAGGGCATTTTTATGTTCTGTTGTTTTATTTAATAGATCAAATATCATAACGAATATCCAGCTTTCAGTATCTCTTGAACTTCTCTTTAAACATTATATACTTTAGCTCGTATACCTGCCTTCCACCTTATCTTCCATCCTGCACCACCATCTTGTCTTCATATATGAACAACAGGAATTTTCTGAGACGGTACAAATTGTTTCTGCAAAGCTCTGCTTCCTTGATCTTAATACCTTTGAGCAAATTCTGAATTCATTTGTTGAACAGTTCCTTTTATAAAAGTAACTCCATGCAATTTTCTAACCCAATTTTGCCAAACTCCTGCAGAGGCAATTTTTCCAACTCTACAAAACCATTTGACTGCTATCACTATTTTAAATCTTTCTCCATCCTTAGATGCAAATAATGTATTTGTCTACATGAAGCAAAGTACTGAAGTCAGCTTGTCATACACACTTTAGGCTGCTCAGTGTGGATTGGTAAAGATTTAAAACTGGCCCTTGAAGATGACTGATAGATTTCTGCTTTGGCCCTCAGTCCAATTGCATGTTTACTTTTTTTTTTTTTTGTGTGCATTTTCTCTGCAAAAGTGACTTTGAATTCAAGAAGCTCAGGTTTGAGGAAAGACAAGAGGTATCTCAGTGTGCTCCAAGAACTTCCCCTAAGGATTTTCCTCAAAAGGATAAGGGTACACAATCTGCTCTTTCTTCACACCTTGACAGAGCAGCGATAAGAATCAGTGCAACTCAATATTTCTTTTCCAATTCTGTTACAAATTGTGCCAAGCTCTGCTTACAGAAACTGGCACCTCTATTCCACTGCATCTTGTCATCTGAGGGAGAAAAAATGAAAGGGAATTTTATATCCATGTTTTGTTTCCTGCATTCTCACTTTAGCCACAAGAGGAAAAATGAAACACAACAGAAGCACAGTTCAATCTTTCTTTCTTCCTTAGCTCATTCCTTCATTTTTGTCTTTTAAAAGTTTATATAAGAATCTTAAGTCTAGAAATTGTTAAATTAATACTATATTAATTCAAGCGATTTCAAGGGAAGCCTTAGCTTTCCTTGTTTCATCCCTGCATCCTTTGACAACCTCCCTGTATTCTTCCCAAGTGGCCTGTCCCTCCTTCCATTTTTTATGTATTTCCCTCTTCAGCTTAAGTTTGTCCAGTAACTCCCTGCTCAACCATGAAGGTCTCCTAACTCTCTTACTAGATTTCCTGCTCTTTGGGATACACTAATCTTGAGCCTGGAGGAAATGGTGTTTGAATATTAGCCAACTTGCTTGGGCCCCCTTGCCTTCCAGGTCCCTTTCCCATGGGACATAAATTAATGGATGAAATATTATTGGGGTTTAAACTAAAAATGATAGGTTTAATGTCAAATCATCATGCTTTCTCTTATTGGGGTTGTACGTTTTAAATTATTATTTTGTTGTCATCTTACGCCACAAGGTGGCAGCAGCGATATAAACTCTTCATCCAAGAGCGCACAGCTATGTCCAGTGCCAGTATTTTTACTCCTAAAGCATCTCCCGTGCTTGAAGAGCACACATAGTTTCTATATTTTCTTTCGCAACATAGAATTTCTGTTAAGATTACTTGGTAAGTGTTTTTATTAGATACTTTTTTATTTTTAATTTTCAATCTATAATTAATTATGTCTGCTGACTTCAATGAATGAGCACTGAAGCAGTGTATCCTTGGTGTAAGCTGTTTGCTGATTTGTGTAATGACATTCCATTTTCCAAGATGAGTAATAAAATAATAAGTGGATGCAAAAGTTTGTTATTCCTGGAGTATAATATATAGTGAAAAAATGCAGTGCTTACCGATAGCTGTTGAAAAGATCCAAGCAGGTGCCATTATTTTTACAAGGCTCTGAATTACATTCATTTGATTCATTTTCACAAAATATTCCTTCCCATCCAGGCAAGCAAACACACTGGTATCTCTGAAATATATTAAGTAAAATAAATAATCTGTTTTTTTACAGATTAAAACAGGTATCAATACTGATTGTTTTGTATTTTTACCTTCTAACAGATGCTTCCCCATTTCAAGACTTGAAAATTTGTATCAGTACAAAGATATCAATAGTTAGACAAGTACACTGACAAAAGTGGGTATTGGTTAAGTATACAACACTATTTACTAGCTACCTTTTTATATAATCATCTTGTGTACCTAAAATCCTTTTCCTCACTCCTCGAAGTTTTTCTAAAAGATATTTTCTATAAGAAAACTTTGCTTAGGTATTAAACTGAAATGCTAAAACACAGAAATTTTTACATTCATCTGAGTTGTACTGTTCACCATGCAGTCCAAACAGAACTTAATATAAAATACCTTATTGTGGAAATTCTCTGGATGATATAGCTGTCCAATCCTTTAATATGAAATTGTATCCCACTTAAAATGTATGAATTGGTATCCCACTTAAGTAATACTAGACAACTCATGACATGAGAAATATGGTCTTCTATATAGTAGATTAAATAGAGTACAGGGTGTATTATGTAATGATACATAACAAGTACATAACAAGTACAAGTCTTCTAGCTCTATGGTGATAGTGTTAAATATACTAAATCTCAGGTGTTGTGGGTGCTAAATTAGTCACTTATTAAATTGAACCAAACTTGACCAGTGTATATATCCACATATATTACATATATATCATAGGGCATTGTAACATCACACTGCAAAGTGACTGTAACAAGTTGTAACCACACTGGTATCTCCAGCTTCAAAATCGTCCAGTAGCTGCATGTAATGGGATGTTTGACACAGTCTCACAGAAGTGAAAAACATGCATCTTTTTCCTGACTATGAGAAAGACAGTAATGGAAAGGCTTCCATTCAGCAGAACGTTTAATTGCTTCTGTTTGTAACATGCTGGCTTCTAACAAGGTACTTTTCTTACCAAAACTTAGGAAACACTTTAATGGGAAAACCTGATTAATATGAATGATTTCATTACTTGCTAAACATTGCAAGAGCCCTCAAGGTAGATTTTAAACACTATTAAAATGATTGTAAATCAGAAGTCATTAATGCGAATATGTTAAGGATTTTTTTTTAAAGTTGAGTGTGTAAATAAACTGCTATAGCAAAACAATCAGATCTGTACTGTACCATCACTGTGGCACCTACAGATGTTTGCTGTCTGCAAATCATATTGTTGTGTTTGAGAGCTGTTTTGTTGCTGAATCTGTACTTTGGAAACAGTGACAACTGTATTTCAAAGAGATATGGGCTATGAACCTTTATATTAACAGTAAGAAAAAAATATTTCATTTCCTAATAAATTAAAAAATATAATGAATTATGTAACATTTTTTCTTCTGTGTTTTACATAGGCCAAGTTATTGCATGCAACTAAATAAAACTTGCAACCTGTAGAATCCATCTGTTAAAAAAAAGCAAAACCAACAAAGAGCTTAATTGATAGTTTACTGTTACTGATCTGTACAACTGAACTCAGGCTCAAGAAGTGTAAATTATTGTCTGCGAAGAGAGAAGAAAATTGGCAGCATGAGTTAAAGAATTGGGAAATATTTGAAGTGACAGTAAATCAAAGGTTAATACAGCAGACAG
>JANHGL010008513.1:0-19657 GCA_024611195.1 Ceyx melanurus
GGAGCTCCCTGTGCTCCAGCTTGGATCCATTGCCCCTTGTCCTGTCCCAGGGCACCAGTGAGCAGGGGCTGCCCCTGCCTTCCTGACCCCCAGCCTCAGGGATTTACAGACATCCATCACATCCCCTCTCAGGCTTCTCCTCTCCAAGCTAAACAGCCCCAGGGCTCTCAGCCTTTCCTCACAAGGCAGCTGTTCCAGCCTCTTCACCATCCTTGTAGCTTCCATTGGGCTCTCTCCAGTAGATCCCTGTCCCTCTCAAACTGGGGAGCCCAGATCTGGACACAGATCTCAAGCTGTGGCCTCTCTGGGGGGGAAAAACCTCCCTTGTTGTGCTGAACACACTCTCAATGCACCCCAGGACCCCCCTGGCCACAGGAGCCCACTGCTGTCCCATGGCTAGCATGGAGCACTGCTGTGGTGCCCAGCTGTGCTTTGGGCATTGTGGGCATTGCAGGAGGCTGTTGAGGCTGCTGCTTTGCCTGGGGCTGTGCTTGTGCCATCTCCTCCAACGTAGGAGCCAAGGGCTGCATGTTGAGGAATCAATTCTATGGTCTTAAAGTGGGCAGAACCCAGGGGGGTGTTTTGCTGGCACGTTGGGTCTCTTAGCCAAGATGGTCTCAATTTCATAAGCCCTTAATGACTCACCAGTGGTTTTGCTCTTGCAAGGAATGAATGTGTTCCCTCCTTCCTTCCTTCCTTCCTCACATCCCTCAGATGGAGCATCTACAGCACTTGGCTGCCTGTGCTGCAGTTATTAGCTTAGAAAGCACCATATGGAGGAATATTAAATAAAGCCCAGGCTCTTTCAGAGTGCTGAGTGATGGGAGTTGGTGGAATTAGTCCTTCTGAGGATGGCACTTGTGTGTTCTGCCCGTTGGAGAGGTTTGTGCCACGTCCCCCTTGGAAGGGTTGGTGCAGGTCAGAGCCACTTGGCACAAGTGGAGCCTGGGGTCTGTAAATTAATATTGGATTTTTGTTCAGCCTGGTGCAGAGAGTTGGAAGGGGGGGGGGGGTGTTCAGCCTGGAGAGAAGGCTCCAGGGAGACCTTCTGGGGCCTTTCAGGGCTTCAAGGGTCTGTCAGAAAAATGGGGACAGAGTTTTGAGCAGGGGCTGTTGGGACAGGGTATGGGGTGATGATTTAAAATTAAAAGAAGGAGACTCAAACTGGAGAGAAGTTGTTGGTGCTGAGGGTTGGGAGAGCCTGTCCCAACAAGATAAAACATCCCCAGAGGATCAAACCTCTTTCATTGCTGAGAGATGCTCTTGGGTGTCTGTCTATCATGTTAGAAAAATTTGTAGCTTTTAACTAGTTGGAGATCACTGCGAAGTAAGAGCCAAGTCATCTGTGGAATGGAGATCCCCTTGGGGTTGATTTTTCTCAATTAAAGTTTCCAGTTTCCAGCTGCTCGCTTGGAGCAGGAGATGGGCTTTCCCACTTCAGGTTGTGTCATTACTTTCCTAATCATGAGGCTGTGTTATTACACATTAAAATGTTAATAAAACTTCACCTAAAGCTCCTAGGGCCTTAGAGCAAATCTCTGGCAAGCTGTACAAACCTGGTGCTTCCATGGACCAGCTCTTGTCTGGACCTTAGTTCAGGACTTTCTGGGGATGCTCCTTGGGGGGATCTGCTCTTGGTTATCCCTGTGCTGGGGAAACACCCAGCTCCTGGAGAATCCAAACCCTCTAAGGTGTGGAAAGAGGGGGAAGAGGCTGGATTCTCAATTCAAAAGCCATTTGGAGGGTCACTGGGGGTAGCTGAAGAGATGGAAATGGTGAGATGAAGTGTGCCAAGGAAACAGAGCTTGAGCTGGGGGAAGGAAAGTAGAGCTGTTTTTATTTTAAGATCAAGTCATTGGCCTGCAGAGCCTTAGGGCAGGACTGTGCTGTGTTGGTGCCTCACCTGTCACGGTGGGATCACAGCTCCTGGCAGCATTTCCAAGGCTTTATTATCATGTCAATAATCATAATTAGCATGCCCCTCTGAAGCAGTCATGGTAGCATTTAGTTTAAGGAGGAAAAAGGGGATTAAGAACCCAACAAACCAAAAAGAAGAGGCGTTAATTATTGCTGAAGCATCATTTGCCTTTCACAGAGGTGTGGATCTGGTACCAGGAGCCTGTTTTAGGGTGAATCCCATCAGCTTTGCTGTGCTGGCCCCATCCTCATGCTGCTGGAGAGGGATGGGGATGGAGCAGGGTGAGCTGTAAGCTCAGGGTCATTTCTGGGAGGTCCTGTGGAATGTTTTCCATTTTTATGTATTGAAAAGAAAACCCAAAGGATCTGGAAGATCAGAATGGATGGGGGGATGCTCTATAAGGCTTCTCAGCTTGGTGCTTTTAATTGGGAAGATGGAAATGAGGTTGGAGGAGGAAGGGAGGGAGAATCCAAAGAAGACTGGTGCAGCAGGACCTGGGTCCTGAGGAGTATGGAAACTTCTAGTTCATCCCCATGACTTCTGAGGGAAAGATGCAGAGCTTGGCTTCTCCTCTTGGTGTCCAGTAGCCAAGAAGAGAGATTTGAAGGCCACCACCCCTCAGGTAGTAGAGTTGCAGCCTGGGAAGATGAAAGGCACATATGGAGGCAGTGCTATGGTTGGATGAGAAGCAATGCTCTGGGTTTTAACATGGTTGTGGCCAAGTGATTTATTGGCTGGCTGTCCTAGGAAAATGAGGCTTACTCAAGTGTGCTGTCTGCCTGTTCCTCACTGCTGCCTCTCCGAGCCAGTGTGCTCTTACTCAGCTGAGAATGTCCTCCAAGGGCATGGGAACCAAAATGCTCGGTGCCCTCCCAGCCCTCGTCCCTGTATGTGTGGCTGGTTCAGCTCTTGCTGACAGGGAGAGATTGGAAAAAATAAAGCAAAAAACACTTTAAAGGGTGTTATTGTGTGCAGATAAGAGGGTTCCTCCCAGGGGTGTCTGGGGGGAGGTAAAGGAGACTTTCAGTTTGCAGTGATAGCACAGGAACAACAGAGCTGGGGAGGGTTCTAGAGCACAAGTTGAATCTGCTCACCTGGAATCTGAAGAGAGGATGAGTGATGAAGAGAATGATGAAGAGAATAATTCACTCCCAGCAGGACACTGAGGGGCTGGAGCATGGCCAGAGAAGAGCAATGGAGCTGGGGAAGGGTCTGGAGCAGGAGTAGGGAGATGGGTGAGGTAGATGGGGGAGGGAGGACTGGAAATGTTTGGCTTTGTATTGATTTTTTTTTTCTGTGCAGGGTGTGAAAAGTCAGCTTTTCATGAGGGATTCAGTGCTGTCGATGTTTTTGATGTCTCTTACCCACTTGTTTGAGGTCTGAGGCATCTCAGGAGCTTTGCAGCTCTGTGTTTTTTCATGTGTCAAGTGAGTGCTGTGAGAGAATGTCATTAGCATCAGCCTTTAATTGCTTCATCACCGTGTAGCATGGTGGAATTACTTGAGTGTGTTGGTTTTCCTTCTGTTCCTGTCTATGGTAGGTAGGTCTTGGGGAGTTACCTTTGTGAGACCTGCTCCTTTATTCCAGGGCAATAAAAAACCCCCCAAATCACGTTGTGTGAGCTGAATGGGAATGTGCAGAATGACATCACTGCTGAAGGAAATGGCAACAGCAGAAGTTTGAAGGAGTTGAGCACATTGGCTTTTTATAGCCCGTGAATGGAATTGTTCACTGGAGCAGCTGCCAGTTGAAGAGTTCTTAACCATGAGTATTTCAGGTAAATCACAGCTGAGAAGTCCTTTCTGAAGTCTCCAGGGAGAGGGGAGAGCAAGGAGGAGGAAAAAAGAGTGAAATTGATGATTATTTTAAGGCACATTGTTCCTGCTGCGGAGCGTGGGGCCGTGAAACTCGGGAGATGGAGCATTAAAATTCCCCTCCTCTTATGTAAGTGCTGAAGAAAGAACATGAAACTTCACAGGAAAATCGTTCAGTGGTGCAAAGAGCTCCTCTGGATTTCCACAGATGCTGGGCTGTCCAAACACATCCTCCATGGGGGTGCCCTGCTCCCTGGAGGGCACCCGTGATCCTTGCAGGGAAGCCCCCTTAGGAGCCCTTTCAGCTCTGCCCAGCCAGCAGTGTGCCTTTGCTTGAGGCAGCTCTGCATGTGGAAGAAGCCCAGGTCAGTTCTCCAGGACAGCAGAGGTTTAATTCTCTTGGCCAGGCTTGCATTGGCATCTCTGGGAGATGAGAATCCATGGAAAGGCTGCAGTAAGGTTGTGAGATCTTAAGGATCCACTCTCTCAACCCTTTGATCCTGAAGTCCAGACTCTCAGACCTGGAGCTGTTGCAGGACTCTGAGCTCATCCAAAGGTGATATCCACACTTAATGTTGCTTGTCCCCTCTCCAGACTTCTACCTCTGAAAGATTTCCTGTAATGGAGGTTCTGTGCTTCTCTACCCCTTTAAGAGTCTAAAATCAGCCTTTCTTTCTTCAATTCTTCGCACTGCTTTTGAAACACTTTCTATTTTTAGTCTTCAAAATATTCTTTGAAAGAGCTACACCATTTCCTTGTATGGTGGGAAGTGGAGTGATGCTCTTGGAGTACATTTTATTTAGTTCTCTGCACACTTCTGGTTTGGAGTGATCCCAAAAGGTTCTTTTCCCTTTGCTATTAGTTATATTACAGTTTTATCTATCAGATGATGAAGGGATGGAGGAAGACTCCCATAGGCTTCTTGTCTATGTGCATGTCCCACCTCCTGAAGTTGTTGCTATTCTTTGGAGCCCAGGCAGCAAAAACGAGTGTGGGTTGATATTGTTGTTGATAACTTCAAGCAATTTGCTGAAGGACTGGCAGTGTGTGTATTTTCAAACCCCTCTTTTCCTTAAGGCCCTGTCACCTCCATTTGAAGGCTCAGGATGGTGGCACAGATAGCATCTGAGCTTTCAGTTGCTTAAAAGCAAGTGAAAAGAAAAAGTGTAGCTCCCATGATAGCATGGAAGAGCTTGGCAATGTGAGTCTTACGGCTTTAAAAAGCAATAACTTTGAATCTTCTTCTAAGAACTCTTGATGTGCTGACCCTTGCTGTGGGTTGAGTGTTGTCCAGGTGGTGCAGTACATCACATGCCCCAAAACACATCAACTCGGGTTTAATGGAGCTGGTGAGAGCTTGAGGTCAAAGGAAACAGCTGGGGAATAAGTTGGAAATCAAACTGAGCTGAGGAGCAAGGCAGAAAATCCAGAGGAGGCTGCAGAGGAGAGCACAGCAGAGCCCTTGGTCTGGCACCCCTGCCCTGGGCAGCCTGGGAAATAATCAGGCAATAAGAGCCAAGAACACTCTGGCAGCTCTGCCTGGCTCCTCTAGTGCTGAAAAGCAATTAATTGATGTGAAAAGTAATTATGACATTAAGCCACCAGTGACAGAACTTGTGTTTTTCCCACCCACAAACTTCCATAGCTTCTGGAGCTGCTCTTCTCCTGAATATCTCAGTGGGGTGGGAGCTCTGGGGCTGGTTTTCTGCCTCCTCTCTTTGCTTTTTGAATCATTTCTGGAACTTTCAGCAGGGCAGTCACTTGCCTCCTGGCATATGGAGCAACTGGAGGCATTTTGATCTTCCTTGAGGAGGGTGGGAATGAATTTCTCTCAATGGAAGGGTGACATCTGCTTCAGAAAACACCAAATGTTCAAATAAACTCATTAAATACCCCTTGAGTGCTGAGGAAAACTCTTAATTGCAGGTCTCCCCCAATGCCTTCAGCTTGTGTGCAATGATCACCAACGCTTACCCAGTTTCTCTTTGTGCTTCAGTGCCACCATCCCTAATATTTCATCCAAAGGATCAAATTGGATCACCCCCAATATTTGACCCAGGGATTTGATCACTCCAGGCTCATGCTGCTGGTGCCCAAAAGAAATGCCCAGTATGTTTCTGGAGGTGCTGGTGGTTGCTCCATTACCGGGGGGTTGGATGATGGGCATCTTCAATGGCACCAATTCTTGATGCTCTGGCAGTTTCCAGAATGCTAAAATGACCTAAAGGCAGTCCTTATTTGTTACAGATAATATAGATTGTTTTATACACCTCTAAACTGAGTTTATGTTCTTCATCTACATAGTTCATGTGCCCAAAGGCAGATGGGAGATGCCCAGAGCAGATAGGGGAAGGTTCCAAGTCTTCTCTGCTGTAGTGTGGAGCAGACCATCAGGGCAGAGTGCAGCTGGTGCTGGGCTTTGTGTGCCATGAATAATTGATTCCCCTGGACAGGGCTGCAGCTGAGAAATGGGGAAGGGCAGTGGAGAGCTGCAGGAGGTCCCTTCAGCTGACATCTTGTTAAACTGGTTTTCTTGTGTTGCAGTATTTTCACTTGTGTTTTGGCTTTTATATTTAATGAAGGGATTAAAGTGGAGAACAGCAACGTAAATAGTTTGGGTTTGGGGAAGAGGATTCAAAATGTTGACGTTTCAACAAAATTGAGAATGCGGTGGTAACAAAAAATGTCATTTCAGCTCAGCCTAAATGTTTGTTTTTTATCTTCCTTGGTTTGGCAAATGAACAAAAAAAAGAAATCAATATTTGCTCAACTCTACAACTGGGTCAAAAAGATTAAATTATTTCTCTGCCATACGGTTAGTGGCTGCACAGGAGCTGAAGGTACATGCTGAGTACACCCATCTCCTCCTGAATAACTAATCACTTATTATCTTTGTTGTGTCCTTTTGTAGCATTTATTTTTTCTGTTTACAGATACGCTGTAAATACAGGTAAATTCCTGCTGCTTATCTCTGATCTTATCCCCTCATTTCCATAGCTGTAACACTTTTAAATGAAATACTATGTGAAGAACTTTGGGACTAAGTATGTGGAGGTCAACAGGGGCCAGGGCAGGGATTGTCCCCTGGACTGGGCACTGGGGAAGCTACCCTTTGAATCCTGGGGTCAACATTGGATCCCAGCAGGAGATGAAGGGTCTGGAGCAGGAGTGTGGGGAGGAGCAGCTGAGGGACCTGGGGCTGTTGAGCCTGGAGAGAAGGAGGCTCAGGGGAGATCTTTGGCTCTCTGGGGATATTGTTCACTAGACTCTTCTGTCTTTTTTTCCTTGGTGTTTTCTCATTACTTTAAACTTGAGCAGAAAATGAGGAAGGTGCTTGATTTAGGTTGCTCCATCACATCATTAATAGCCCAATAAATCCCTTGTGGTGGCCCTGGAGTGGCTCTTGGGGAGACCCCCAGCTAACCCCATAGCTATGGATGCCCCTTGCTACCCAGACAACCCCCCAGGACTGTGGTGCTGCTCAGGATACCTGGCCACTAATTTCTGCATCCTACCACTGTAGCATCTGGTTGCTCATTACAGATTTGTGGAGGAGGAAAGAAAACTTAATAAATAATCAAAACACCTAAGCAACCTCAAGAGTTGCATCTGCAGTTGTGGTTCTGCTTCACTCTCTGATGTAACACCTTCTGAGTCTCTTCCTGGGGTTTGGAGTTGTTAGGTTGGTGGTGGTGGTGATGGCCCTGAAACCATCCATCAGGAGCCAGCTCTGCAGGGTGGTAATGCTGCTTCCCCAGAACAAATAAATAAAAAGTAATACCAGGCAACAAGGTGCTAATTTAGAGGCTGGGATCGTTTGTCAGAGCTACAGAAGCAGCTGGTGTCACCTAAGGGGATTGATGGTGGCAGAAGGGCTGTGAGAGCCTCCTGGGGAGATGGTGGTGCAGGGTCTCAACTCCAGGGATGAGCTGTGTGGTTCTGTGTGTCCCTGTGGACAGGAGGGGCTCAGATGCCCTACTGACTGAGGGGCATGTTTTAGCAGCCCATGGAGAGTAGGGTTAATGGATGGACTTGATCTTTAAGGTCTTCCAACCTAAATGAGTTTATTATGTGACTTGTGTGTGTTGGGTTGGAGCTCCTGCATGGAGTGGAGCTCCTGCAGGTGGTTCCAAGCCCCACCAAGAAATTGTTTTAGGCTCTGGTGGCTGTTTGCTTCTTGGGTTGACTCAGCAGTGATGGGAACTCTTATTTAGTATTCAGTACCCAATTAGAGGTCAGAGTCTTTGTGCTTAGAGATGCTGAGATTTTTAAGATTTCAGTTTTGTTTATCACTGTGCTAACAGTTGTTAAATATTCCTCCAACTTCCACCTCTGAGAGGCACAAACCCTCAGTGTAGAAAGCAAACCACAAACAGACAGCAAAAGGCTTTTTCACACTTGTGGAGGTCACAGCCCCTAGCTGAGCTGACAGCAGCCTGAACACAAGCACAGGCTTTTGATGGCTGCAGCCTGAGCAAGTGATGGTGGTGTAATGTTTGAATGAGCAAAGGGCTCCCAGGTCTCCTTAGATTCTCTCTGAGCACCCACAGCCACTCCCTGTAATCTAATTTAATCTGTGCGTGCAGAATGGTGTAAATTGAAATGCTTTACCCTGCCCAGAAAGAGTATGGTGGTCGGGCTCCTCTAGAAACAGAGGAGTGTAAACGGATTTGTGGAGCTAAAACTGTCTCTGGCCCATCACATCAGCATCATAAATTCAGTGTCAATCTCTGAAATCAGGTTTTTCTTCTCTCCATAGATTCTCTTCTGCTTCTGTGTAGGGTTTGGGTGTTAAATGCATCAGTGGTGGCTTCTGTTTGTAATGTCCCCAGGCTGTGGTCTGGCAGGGTGACACTGATGGCTCCCTAACAAACTGGGAGTCTGCCTTGCTTTTTTGCAAGGTAGGATTATGAGTTTTCCCTTCATTTTATAGGGTGGAAGGCAGCAACCAGCTCTACTTGCTGTTCTCTTTCATGCAGTGGCCTTTCTGGCTGTGTACTTGGCTAGCTCTGACAGCTCTGTGAGCAGACTTAATGCTCTCCCAGAGCATCTCCCTGGGGATGAGGGAGCTGGAAACAGCAAACTCGCAAGAGCTGCAAAATTTCCACTTCAAAAGCACGAAGCCCAATCCAAAGGATCATCAAAACCAATGTGAGCATCTTGTGAGATGGCTTCCAGCCTCATTAGGATAATGAAAACCTCTTTATTTTCCCCGAAATGCATCGTTGGATTAATGAGTGGGGGTTTTAACTCTAAATGAGGGGATAAAGTCATCTTTTTGCCATGTGCAGTGTCTTCAGATGATGAGATGGGGCAGACTGGTCTGCAGGTCCAGGTTGCTTATGGTTGGGATAGCAGGAGGAGGTTTGGAATGATCTGGGATGTTCATCATGTCTTGGTCTCTGCTGCTTCTGAGCCCTGGTGTGGGTTGGTAGCTGCTGTTGGGGTGCCCTGGGGTGAGGAGTGGGGCTGTGCCATGAAGCTGTGCTCATGGAGAGGTCCCCTCCTGCAAAGGTTGACCTTGTACTGGTCTTGGTGGGTTTGGGGGTGTATTTGGCATGTTGGGTATTGGTAAGGCTGTGGAAAAAAAAAATAAAATTTGATTTTTAATTAAAAAAAATTAAAAGCAAGCCAAGCAGTCACCAGCAATTAAAACACCATCAGAAACCAAGTGTGTTAGAAATGAAGTCTGAGCTGTATTGTGGACACAAGTGGAAGCTGCTTCATGATCTTCCTTGGCCTGACTCTAGGATGGTGACTCTTTGCATAACTTCAGACAGTAAGTGGAGAAAACCATCCCAAATTAACCTGGTAGTGCAATCTTCCCTTCTTTCCCCTGATCCCAGCAAGAACAGGATGGAGCAGCTAAAGAAAAATGTGGAGAAAGCTGATGTTTTTCTTTGCAGGAAGGTTTTTCTCTGCTGAAAACAGCAGAGTTTGTGTTTCTTTTTAATTTAGATTTGTAGAAAATGAAACAGACTGGGAGTGAGAGCGAATAAAAATGACTCGGGTGGATGCATGCCATGGAAATGGTGCCTATTGGAAAGGATAATTGGAATTAGAAAGCAATACTTTTGTTAGGAGCTCTGCTTTGCATGTCTCTCCAGCCAGCCCTTTACCCAACCTTCATGGAGCACCTGATGGACTGGTGAGGAAAGGAAGGTGCAAAGACCTGAGTCCTCCTCTACCCAAACTCCCTGCAGCATTTATTCCCTATTTGCATACACTGAAACCTCCCCTAGCAAAGCTTCAAGATGCTCTGAGGGAGCCCCCCTAACACTTGTTTATCTCTTACCTCTTTTGCATATGGATTTGCATAGCTGAGTGCCACGATTTAAATTGCAAATGGAAGAGGCAGAAGAGAAACTCTGAGCTCTGGGTAGTGTCAGAGGAACATCTCAAAGGCATTGGCTTCATCTCCTTCCCCCCTGTTGAGTTGGAGGTTGCCTGGGCCAGGCTCTGACACCCTCACACCAAAGAACTTTCTCTGTCTCCTGCTCAGATGGAACCTCCTGGGTTCCAGTTGGTGCCCAGTGCCCCTTGTCCTGTCCCTGGGCACCACTGACAAGAGTCTGGCCCCATCTTCTTGACTTCCCCCTCTGTCTCCCTCCAGTTGTTGCTCAGCATTGATCTCAGACCATTCTCTAGCTTGACTTCCAAGATTACCCTGGTCAGGCTGTCATTTGTTCTGGTGACAGTGCTCTGGGCACAGTCTCTGCCCCGGGAAGCTCCCAGTCTGCTGGGTGAAGGCAACTAGGACAATTCCCTTTTCCCCCATGCTGGTGTGGCTCCAGAGATGCTCACGGAGGAGGGACACATGCTGCTGGGGAAGGCTGGCTTCCTTGGGGATGCTGAGCTGCCTGGTGGGGTGCACAGTGCTTGTGGGTGGCTGCCTGTGTCCCATCTGCTGGTGCTGAGCTGCCTCCTCCACTGCTGGCAGCTGCAGGGCTGCAGCTCTGAGCCCAGTCGTGTCTTCCTCCTTCCCTCAGCCACGTGTTCACAGCTCCAGTCTGGCTGCTGCCACCTTCTCATCTGTGGCAGCACTTTGGGTTGACAAGCACCTCTGGGGATGGATGAGGGAGAGGGTTCTGAGTTGTTTCTAGTCTTAAGTTCACCTTTTCCCAGGTAAGAGGTGTTCTCTTGGTTGGTAGTACCAAGCAGCCCATGTTGTAGTAGGTGCTTTTGCAGGAGCCTGTGTGAAGCAGAAGGTCCTGGGGGTGATTCTGGCTGTTTGGTTCTCGTGTATATTCAGGATATTAGCTATTATTGTTTAGTCTCG
Source organism: Ceyx melanurus (assembly GCA_024611195.1). NCBI lineage: Eukaryota > Metazoa > Chordata > Aves > Coraciiformes > Alcedinidae > Ceyx > Ceyx melanurus. Next base: position 11,012 of record JANHGL010008513.1, read on the forward strand.
TTGTAGGTTATATAATTACTTTTGCTTTACAAACACTTCCAGTATGAGTGTTTACAAACCTTCCATTGCATCTTCTGCTAACTGGGACTTGGAGCTCTGCACTTGCTCTGGTTTAAATGATAACAGCAATGTGGTTCTTCCCCAGTATGCTTTGTATTGCAAAGAGAAGTAGATATTTTACACTTGAAAATACTGGATTTTGACTGGGGGAAGAGGAAAAAACCTCAAAGATTAGACTGCTGCATCTTTTTAATCTGTTCTTGATTTGTCTGAGTGCTCCTGAGAAGCAATCTCCACTGTATAAAGATAGTTTTCAGGGCAGTAAATGTTTTGGTGCTGGCCTCCTGTTCCACTTGGTTACACTTGAGTTTGTAAGCTGCCCGTGGAAGAAATGGGGCTGGTTTTGTTCAGCTTCCAAAGCAAAAAGCTTGGTTTAAGCTGTCTTAGCAGACTGGGGATGTCTCCATCCCGATCAGGTACTGAAATCTTGATGTGATGTGTTGCGTGGCTGTGTTGTCAGAACAAGCTGCATGGTTCACAAAATGATTGCCCCAGCACCTCAGAGGTGGGGGATACAGACCCAGAGGGCTTTTCTCACCTTCTGCCTCACTTCATCTGCAACTTTGTTGACATTGCTGAGCATTTATATAAAAAAAAAAGGAACATTTTCACATGCTGGTCTTGGAAAATGCCAAAAAAAAAAGAGGTTTTCTTCATCTGGATCAGCAGTTTTTGAGTGCAGTTCAGACTTACTGGTGCTGTTGGCACAAACATATCTTCACTTATCTCTGCAGTGCTGGCCAAAGCTGGTGGTAGCTTTCCCAGCAGCTCTGGCTCTGGTTGGGAGGCCTCTGTTGGCGCTTTGCTATTTCTGGGGTGGCTGCTGAGCTCTGCAGGAGAGGCAGAAAGCTCTGGTCTGAGTCTGATTGGGTCTACAGGAAAAAAATGACCATCCAGAGTTCACCCTGGTAATCCTGCAGAGCTTGAATATTTAGGCTCAGTCTGTGTTGAGGTGTGTCCTTGGGAGCCAGTTGGTTTGGTCTCCCTGTCACAGTTGTGTCATGGCCAGCTGAGGAAGCAAGAGGTCCAACCCCAACTGACCACCCAACCTCTTCACCTGGTGGAGTCACCATCCCTCTCTAAGCCAGTGAAGGGATGCCTCTGGAAACCACTGTAATGGGGTGGAGATGCTCCTCAGAGGCACATCTCCCTCTCCTCATTGCCAAGACAAGCAATGTGGGTTCTCCTGGTTGCTGTCATAACGCTTCATTAGCTGCTGAGCGGTTAATTGGGAGTTAAGTGCCATCCATTGTCCTCTGGCCTGGAAGATCAGTGCTTGTGGGACCAGATGGCAAATGGAAATGTGGTGGGCTCACTTCTGGTCCTTTTGGCCAACAGCCAGAGCAGGCCATTTTCTACTCCCTACCTTAAAAAAAACCCTAAAATCTCAAACCTCCTGGTGCCTTTGTTTCATGTGAGCTGGCAGCTGAAGCAGTTCATCCTTGGCAGACGAAAAAGGTGCCTCTGTTGGAAAGAGTGAGGCTGGAGCCTGGGTCGTTGAATGTTCTGTCGATGGAAGATGATTAATGAGCGTTGGGAGGAGGGGAGAGGGACTCTGCAAAGAGCAGGGATTTCATCCCACCAGCCCACTGGTGTTTGGCTTACTCTTTTAGCTGAAAGGCAGAGGCATGAGGTAGCACAGCTTGATTTACTCTTAACGGCCAGTTAGTCGATGATCCAAGGTCTTTATTTTGTCGGGGTTTTAATTAGGAGTGCTGATCAATAGGGATTCAAGATGCCAAATGGGCTAGCCCTGGTCTGCTGAGCATCTCCTCCTGGGCGTGTTGGTGAGGTCAGCTTTGCCCAGGGTGGGCACGAGGGGTGCCGTAGAGCTTTGGTATTACTACAAAATGCAATATATTTAATAATCTGAAGAGTACTTTTAATTATCTTCCCTGCTATCCCTTTAAAGTGCTGCTTAATGCCCCTCTGATTCTAGATATGTAGTGCTCTGAGGCACCAGTGGATAACTGTGTCCCTCATCAGCACACAAAGGGCTTGGGAGATGCTCCCATCAGCCAGCTACCTGAGTGGTTTCTAGGGCTGGTGTTAATTTTTAAGGTGAAGTGATGCCCATGAAGATGGTGGGTGTGGTGGGACTGCATGAAAGGTGGAAAAACCAGCTCTCCCAAACCATGCCACTTGGCTGTGTCCATCCTCCCTGGAAGTGTCCAGGCTGGGTGGGGCTTTGAGCACCCTGCTCTGGGGTAGATGTCATGAAATCAGGAGATAGAGCTTGTGGAGAAGCTGATTTATTTTTTAAATAGTTTATATTTTTACTGAGCTTGGGTGTGTTTCTTCTAGAAATCCATTGAGGCTTTTCTTGTCCTCAGCAAGAGGACAGGTTGAGTGAACTTAGTGTTTTCCAGCACGTGAAATGTCAATAGTGAATTGGTGCCTGGATTCACTTGGACTTAATGAGAGACTGATGCTTATCAAATGCCTGGAAGTTTGCAGTCAAAATATGTTTGTGCTATTTTTTTTTCCCTCTGGCTTTTAGTTTAAAAAAGGGATATTTAATGAAATATTAAAGCAGCTAGAATCATTGTCCTGGAAAAAAAAGCACTTTGAAAGAGTTGAAGACATTTGAACTGGGAAGAATTTTTGCTGGTGGTCTCAAATGCAGAGTCATGACAGAGCCTCCTCAGTTGAGGAGTCCTTGGAGCAGGTCTCAGATTTAACACATCTTTCCTCTATTTCATGCTTCAAGAGCAAGGCTGAAGCTGAATAATTCTGTTATTTTCAACCTCATAACTCCATTTGGATACCTCTGTGGTTGGTTTGATGGTTTAGAGGTACTTCAAACTTGCTGGTGGCAGTGCTGGTTGTGACCACAGTTTGATTGTCTCTCTGTTCTACCTCGGATGAGCTTTTAAATGTGCTTGCTTGGTGTCTGAGTGCTCATCCTTTCTTGAAGAACATCTATTAAAAGGAAATGGAACAGGCTCTTCTGGCAGGGTGGAGTGTGGGTTGCAACCTGGTGACGTCAACTGACGAACAGGGAAGATGTTCAGCTCTGCTTCTAAACAAATGCCAGTTGGGATTGTGTTTGCTGCTTTTTTTGATGACCCCAGACTCCTCCCTGTTCAAACAGGCCAGGGGGGAACCAGAAGAAGCAATTTAATGGGGTGGGTGGTGGTACAAATGAGGTCCTTGCCAGCAGCATTCCCAGTTGGTGTCCAGCCTGTTGTTGCAAGCTGTGGGGCTGGGAGATGTGACTGGAGTGCTTCATGAGATTCCACCACAAGTCCTCTTGTCTGAAGCTTTAGAGTAAAAGATTCAGCATTTGGAAGTGATTAAAAAATTAACTTATAGTGGCTGTCCAGTCCCTGAAGGCATTTGCAGCACATGGGGTGAAACCCCAGCTCAGTTGACTCCCAACTGTGAAATTTTCCCATGGAAAGACTCTCCAGGGCTGGTTGGATCAACCCAGAAAGCTTGAGAGGGCTGAGAAGAGCTGCAGAAGATGGGAGGACCATCCTCTGCCCATAACATGGAAGGAGGTGGCATCATTTCAGTTTCCATAGCATCCTAACAGCAGCTGGCTCTGGGTGTGCTGGGAGGGGAGTGTTTGTTAGAAATGCAGTTTAGACCAAACAACCAATTCCTGTCGTGGATAAATAATTTCATTTTCAAAGGCAGGGCATAATCTGTGTTTTGAGCTGTGAATACTCGTGTGACCTGGAGAGCAGGTTGTGTGCCAGGTAGGGAGAGGTAGTGGGATGGTTGTCATCAAGTGTAATGTTCTCTGGGTCATTAGCATGAGTGAAGCACCCTTGTGCTGCTGCTGAACCTGTATTATTACATCTCCACAAATGCACCCTCTAAAATTAGCAAGCAGTCCAGCCTGGCTATTTTTAGCTTGCAGGTTTTATTTCTGACACAATTGGTCGAGGAAGATGAATTGGGTTTTCTAAGAAACTCTTGATGGAAGCAAAGAGCAACTGGATTGGAAACATGAACACCATTCATGGCTCAGCAGTGCTTAGGAGTTGAGAACACATCTGAGTGGTGCCCACCAGGGTACCTAGTACTCAACTCCCACCAAACTTCAGCCCCAGTATACCAGAAAGGGCACTGGGCAGAGGAGATGCCCATCATCTTGGGGGGCAAACGAGGCTGTTGATGCTCTGCTTAGAGCTGCAGGTGAGACTGAGTGGCTCTGTGTCCTAGGGAAGGAGTGGGTTGCTCTTGTTTAGAATGTTGTCTGCAACTCCTAAAGGATTCCCTGTCCTCCCTCTGCAGTGCAGCAAAACCTGGGAGATTGTCACCATAAGCTGTTGGTGAAGCTATTAAAGGGATGCAAAATGAATTATTTGCCTTCCTTGAAGTCACCAGAAGGTGGAAAAGGGGTCTCTGTCTGCCCTTTGAGAAGGGGATACAGGGATGAGACAAAGCACAGAGGTCAGGGGCAGGGAAAGAAAACTGAACATCCTTAATTCTGATTTCAACTCTGGATTTGTGATTTGCATTTGGATTTTCAGCTAAGTCATTTTCTGTAGTTAGCACGTTTGGTTTAGAAGGCTTGGTTTGGTTTAACCCTGCATTTGATCCCCCAGGAGCCATCTTTCTATCAGCACAGAGGGAGCTGGGAGGTGTGGAGTTTGTGGCCATCCCAGAGAGCTTTGTGTTGATGACATCTGTCTGTCAGTGCTTCCAGCAGCTGCTCTGCTCTGGGGAGTGCCGCTCGTGGAGCGTGGCCACTGGTGGGCAAGAGAGACTCTGGGGATGTCCACGATGGAAAACATTTCACTGAGGCTCTAGCTAGGGCTGTTTGCTTTGCTAAATGCCTTCTACTTAAGCCAGCCTGGGACCCTGCTGATGTTCCTCTTGAAATAGCTCTGCTTTAGTCATCAGGAATGCAAGTTACCATTAGATTTGGGAATGATTGCCCTTTCAAGTCTTGACTTAATGTGAGCAGCTTGTGGAAGGAGGAAAAAATTGGAACATGTTAAAAAATAAATGTGGTGAAACATATTCTGCTGCATTATTTCTTTGACTGGCTCCAAGATGGTGAATTCCTTCATGTTTGAGAGAGTTGTGGACTTGCCTAGGTTGGAAAAGACCCTCAAGATCAAGTGGCACCACATCAAAGAGCTCTCTTGCCCCCCTGTACCTTCTAGAGCCGTGGGATTTCTCCAAGTAGGTCTTTGAAGTGGCCGAGTTTTGGGGTTAGCAGGGAGGTTGTTGGACCAGATGATCTCAAGAGGTCCCTTCCAACCCCTACCCTGTGTGAAGAAGCTCCCTTGGGGCTGCTCCTGTCACCTGGGGCTGCTCTTGCCCTTCTCCAGCCTGGCCTCAAGGACTTTCTCCACCTTTTGGGTGCTGGAATGCAGTCAGAGTCTGGCTGTTTACACGTGTAGCTCTGAGGGTGTCAGGAAGAGGGTGAGGTGGAATATTTCAATCAATGAGCTTTGAATTATTTAAGAAGTCATCTTGAACTCCTCAGCTGATTTCAGAAAACAACCCTGAAAAAGGAAACCTATTTTATGGATTATTCCACTCTGACAGTTCCTAATGGAAACATTTTGACTTTGCCGCTTTGAAATGGGGTTTTTTACATCTGAACCTGCCTCTGAGTATCTAAAAATGCCAAAAACCCCACCAATTTTCAAACAAAACCTCTTTTTTTGTTCAATTTTCTATCTCTTTTTTTATATTTTTTTACCTTAACCCTTCTGGAAATCGTGAAGCTGCTTAATTTTTCATTGCCAGAGCATGTTTGCTCAGTTGGAAAGCAAAAAAAACCCAGGTCCTGCCTTGCAGTCCATCTTCCAGCACTGCTCCCTGCTCCTGCTCTCTGTCTGCGTTGCTCTGCTGTTATTCTGGGGGTGGAAATGTGTTTTATTTCCGAGTCTGTTGCAAGTGCAGGAAACTTTGTCCGGGTCTCAGCTTTGCTGTCTGTCAGTATGGAAGTGGAAAGACTTTTCTCCCACCCCCTCTGCCTGCTGAGTCCCAGTTTGGTGGAGGAGCAGTGACAACTGCAATTGGGGTCGGGGTCATCATGTTGACAGAAAGTGCTCCTGAATGCTGGAGAAGAGAAAATGCTTTATGTGCCTCACTCTCTTTTCTCAGCTTTTCTGACAGCTGCCCAAAGAAAAATCTTTTTTTTTTTCCCAACTCCTTTGGCCGTGTTTTTTTCTCATGGGGAGGGGGGAAGAAAAATAAGTTTTCTGAAGACATAAGTCAAGGGAGATGGTTGGAAGGAAGGCGAGTCTGGAAATTGGCTGTACATCATACAAAATAGTGGTAGGAAAGATCTATTGGTAGGAGTTGTGCTGAGGGTGTGGCTGGCATGGGCTTTGTACAGAGTTACACCATAATATACATTTATTTTTAGCAGAAATGAGGGATCTGGATGGTTTGGGGTGAGCCTTGGGGGAAGAACCTTCCTCCTTGGGGGTGTGGGAGTCAGGGTTTGCTTGCTCACTCTTGCTGCCACATCCCAAAGCAGCCAAGAAGAGCTCTGCAAGGTGTTGCTGTGGCCGATTGTTCCACCAAACGTTGGCAAACAAACAATGTGTGACATTTGGAAGCAGGTGGGGAGTATGAACCTATGGAATCAACATCCTAATGGTGGTGTGGGGCCGATGAAAATGGGCAAAAAAGATGAAATGCAGAGGTGAATGCTGGGCTCTGCTTGGCCATTGCCTCTGGGTGTGGCAGGAGGGGCACTTGGCTCCTGGATGCCACATGCAGGGGATTTTGGGACAGCAAAGCAACCTTGAACCTGAGTCACCTTGTGATCAATGCAGTTAAATCCCTCCCAAGAGTTGAACTGGCCTTTGTATTTATTTTCCTGCTGTTGCTGGGGTCAGCTGGGTGACTGGAGCCTGACTGGACACGCAGCATCACCCAAAATGCAGATGTCAAAGGGCTTTAGCTTTGTGCCCTTCTGTACGTGCAGGATGAGCATGTCAAGGGTAATAAATAAATGGGTGGTGCTCCCTGATGCCCAAGAAAACTGCTGCTCCTCTGGAGCATCCTCATTTGTGCCTTTCCAGCCCGTGTGCACTTGCAAGCAACACGTGCTGATGCTGTAAGATGTCAGTCCACACACGAGATGTGGCTGCAGCTGATGAAACAGCAGCTGAGCATCCCTTGTGGTGTCCACCTCTCAACACTTCTGCACGTCAGCAGCTTTATTTTTTGAAGCACAGGGAAAGTTTTCAACCTCTTCCAACCTTTCTTAGCTCGGGGTGTCTGCAGAGAGCTGGCTTCATCAGAGGATTGCCTGCAGGGATGTGGAGCACTTCACAAAAATTAGATGCTCTGCCCATGAAACTATATAGAATTTTCTTACCTTGACACTGGGGACCTCCAGTTTGTGTTTGAGCTGGAGAAGAGAAGGACTGTGTTTAATTTTGGGCAGAAGTGCCTCATGCCTTTGGAGACCCTCTGGAGGAGCAAGGAAAGCAAAGCTTTGATTTTTCAGCTTGCAAGGTTGGGACTTGGTGCCTTGCCCTGCCTGGGTGTAACTGGGATGTTCAGCTGGGTACCACGGGAGGCAGCTGTGGGTGTTTTCCACCATGGAGAGGTATCCTGTCAGCAGCAAATCCTGGAGAAGTATCACACAATGTATTGGGTTGGAAGGGATCAAGGGGAGCCACTTGGCTCTTGGTCAGCTCCAGGTAGCAGGAGAACAGGAGGCAAAAGCTGGTGTGGAGAGAAACCTCTCGAGCTCAGGACCTGTGGTGTGCCTGGGTCCAGCTCCCTACCAAGGCACAGGCTGCAGATAGAACCTATCCCATGAGAAAAATGATTTTTATCTAGAATTATCTATTTCTCATCTTTCTACTTCTGCTCTACAAGCTGTACCTCCTTGCAGCACCTTCTTACTATAAAAGAAAATATATTTACATGTGGTTGTGTGTTTTGGAGGATCAGGTTCTTCTGGATGGATGCTGGTGCTGTTAGGGAGGAGGGGTGCAGCTCTGGTCCCCAGCTCCACAGCATGGGAAATGGGATTGTGCTGGGGAGTCCTGGTGTGTCCCAGAGTACAGTTTTCTTTAAGTGGTTTGGGGATGAGGAGGATGATGATGCAGTCCTTGGAGGAACCTGCTGGAGTGGAGATGCTAAGCAGACTTTTAGGTCTTGAGATATCAACCTGAAGTGGACAGAGGGTGGCCATAGGCAGGTCTAGCAAACATGGATGGGAAGGGAGTGCTCCAAAATGCAAATTATTTCCACTTGGGTTTGCTGTGTGTGATGATATTCTATGAATTCCCTTTCTTTGGATTCTTGAGGTTGACTTTTCTGTTGCACACAGTGCACATCCAGTGGGTTTTTTATAATGAATTATTTCTTGCAAGGAGCTTCCAGCTTGAGAAGCAAACTGAATTACTCAGAAATTCAGCTGGATTTCAGCGAGCAGCAAGGAGAAGTTAATAAGGCAGCAATTAAAAGTGAAATTTTGTTTCTCTTTCAAAGGGGAACACATTAATTTTTCATGTCAAAATGAGCTTTTTTTTTTTTTTTTTTTTTTTTTTTTTTTTTTTTTTTTTTATCTTGAAAAAAAAAAAAAGAGTATGTGTGAGCGGAGCTTTTAGAAATATTATTTTGTGATGGTGTTTTGTGTTTTTGTGT
>JANHGL010008513.1:19757-42349 GCA_024611195.1 Ceyx melanurus
GAAAGAAAAAAGAGCGAAATAAAAAGGGAATTTTTGTTGTTCTTTAAAAGGAAAACAAATTATTTTTTATTTTAAAATTTTTTTTTTTTTTTTTTTTTTTTTTTTTTTTTTTTTTTTTTTTCAAGCCAAGAAAGCAAACAGAAGAGATTCAGTCAGGGACTGCTGAGAACACTTAATTTTGCCTGGAACTGGTGTTTTTTTCCTCCTCACTTTTCTATTTTGCTGAGGAACCCAAACCAGTTTTTCCTTGCTTCTCCAGCTCTTGCGTGTGACAGCAAATTGAAGCAAGCCTCAGCTCTTCTGGAAGCTCTTTATGGCAGCAGATGAAGGTGTCTCTGAGATCACTTCTCTTGCTGCTACAGGGTCTTCCTGGGGTTTTCTGCTTTGCTTTCACTCTATTTGTTTTTTCCTTTTAATTTTCCTTTGTTTCTGCTCATTTGAAGGCTCCTTTTTGAGGAGCTGGGAGAGACCTCGCACTTTTCCAGAGCTCAACCTCTTGTGGCTTTGCCCCAGGGCTGGGGGATCCATCTCAGTACCTTTTCCAAGGCATTTTATTTATTTTTTTTATTTTTATTTTTTTCAAACTCCAACTTTCCAGGCCAGGCTGTGGCCACTTAGAGCCAAGAAGGGCATCCAAAAAATTAGCCTGGCTCCAAAATCCTTGAGGAGATGTTAAAACATCCAACTGCTTTATCCCAGGGATTATTATCATGGTGCTGGGTCAGCTGCCACTGGAGTGAACAGCTCTAAGTTGTTCACAGGTCCTTAAAATAACTGGCAATTTGTTGTCTTTTAATTTCAGATGGAATTTTCCTTCATTATGTTGCCTGTTTCATTGGGCCTAGAAAATCCATTAAACTTTAAAGACTTCTTTATTGGCTTATTGATATATTTCGTTTTATTTCTTGGTGTGCTGAAGATGTTTCTTGAGAATACAGCCTGCCAGAAATTGCTTTTGTCTTGTGGGCACAAAGAAGTTGTGGTTTTATGGTTTATTGCTTAGAAATAATGATAATTTAAATGGTCAAGGAGCTTGTTTTCAGATCTGTAGAGACAGAAGCTGCAGTGTGTTAATTCTTGGTGCTTAAAAGTATAAGCCTAAATATACTTTCAGGTACTATATAATAATAAAAATAATAATTATTCATAATCTGCCTATATAAGACCATATAATAAAACTCTCTGAGGTCAGAATAAGCACTTAACTGGGAAATTTCACCTTCATTCCCTTCTTGTGCTACAGGTTTGGGGCAAGACCTGAGCACTCTGGGATTAAACATCCCCAGCCCTGTGCTCTGGGATGGGAGCTGTGCTCCCGGGCAGGGACTGGAGCAGTGCTGGGTTACTGGTTAGACTGGATGGGCTTAAATGTCTTTTCCAATCAAAATGATTCTATGATAAACCTATTTTTTAAAAGATTTTTACAGTCCACCTATACAAGCATCTCATAGTTAATGAACTTGTTTTCCCTGTCAAATTAAAATCCTTTATCTATCCCACTACATCCATTTGGAGGATTCTAACCAGTTCTTTTTGGGCTCATAAGAGGCCCCAGGGGTGATGTGAGGGCTGGAACCCCTCAGATGCCTTTAATTCCTAACTGGGGGTTGGACCAGGAAAGGTCCCTTCCCAACCCAACCCAGTCTATGATTTTTGTGAGTGGGGAAGAACAACAAAAAATAGAATTAAAGTGAAGAATCACAGCACATCTGTAGCGATGTGTTCTATCAGCAGTATCTGGGTTTTCACTGCAAGGGAACTGTTTAAAAAATAAATTAAAAGGACCAAAGCCCCTTGCAGAGAAGCCCATGTGAGTCAGATGTGCTGAGTGTTGCAGCCTGACACTGCTGACACCAACAGGTCACTCTGCTGGGACTCCAGGAAGAAGGACAGGCAGGAATTGTTACTATACAGTGAATATTTTACTTGGAATACAACAGTATTTATTTCAGATAAATTATCGAACCACAAGAAGGAGGAGAATGATAGTAAACTAATTTTCTCCCAGGACTCTGTAACAGAGCTTGATTTCTGAAGCAAGCTCTTTGGGAGGATCTTTTATTTCAAGCTTTTTTTTTTCCCCTGCCATTGCAAGTGTTGGGGTTAACTCTGCACAAGCCGGTTGGAATTTATTTGTATATTTATATTGCATTTTCTCCTCCTCGGTGACTTAAACAGCAGCTCAGCCAGGAGCTCAGAGTGTAGCTGAGCCCCCAGCCATGACCAGGGTAATGAGGAGTCAGCTCAGCATCCAGTGGGGACCTCCCTGGTGGATGGATGATCTGAGAGGTTTCTTCCACCCAGAAAGACTCAGTGCCTGGGGTCAGGGTTGAGCTGGGAGGACAGTGGCTCTGTGTGTCTCCCCCTGGCTTGGCCCCAGTGAACTCCTGGTGTGCAGCACAAAAAGCCTTTAGTAAGCGAAGGAAAGTGCAAATTGCCTGCTCAGCTCAAATTTGCAAGTGTATAAATGCTTAAAACCCAGAGAGTCCAAAAAAAAAGACTGCATTTCAGCCTGGCATGCGGAGCTTGTACACTAATTTTTCTCCTTAGTGATGCCAAAAGCTTATTTCCCTGCACCTGATTTTTTTAAAATGTATTTTCATCTGTAAAAATTAAAAAATAATGTCATTAGTTCTTCACACAAAGCCACTGGCTTGCTAACTGACCTCAGAGTGATGACTAGGAGGTGACCCCAGTTTGACTGTACTTGGATCCTGAGGCTTTGCCAACCCAGTGCTTGTTTCTACCTAGTGTTTTGGAACCAAACACGGCAGTAAGAGGGGCTGTAACTGGAGCTTGGCCAAGATTTGGGGGATGCTCCCATGGAGGGAGGGTCTCTGAGACTGTCTGCCATGTATTAAAGCATCGTGTGCAACCCTGAGGCAGAATGTTTGGCTTCCCAAGAGCCTCTAAGTTTTGGGTATCGTGGTGAAAATCCCAGCAGGAAAAGCTTCACCATGGGCATGGTGGAGCTCTTGTTATTTCTGGTTTGTGGCAACCTGCCCTGACACCCTTGAGGGAACCTGTTGGTCCCAATTTAAGCTTTTAAAGTGGAAACCGAAGTCTGAAGGAGCCTCCCTGCACCTCCTGGGGTGGAGGAGAGGAAAGGGCAGCTCTGGGGTTGCTGCAGGGAGGGAGCAGGAAGAGATGCCACAGACAGGGAGACTCAGGAGACCCCACGTGTGGCTGGGGAGAAGTGGTGCCACCCCAAGGGCATCTCCAGAGCCTGGAGCAGAGCATGCAGTGAGCACAGGGATGCAGCCCTTGCTCCCTCAGCCTGCTGGAGACTTCTGCCCAAGGCTGTGCAGAGAGCCTGACCCCCTGCCAGCTTGAAGGGCATGTTACCTGAGCAAGCCCTGGTGCTGTGTGGGGGAATATGGTCCTGTAGATGTAGTGAAGAGCTTGCTTACATGCTTTCCTACCTGTTCTCCTGCTCTCCCAAGCCATGGCCTGGCAGATGGAGCCTAAATTAAGCTCCTGCCCGGCTGTTGCTTGGCTCAGAGGCAGTTGGCCTGGTCTCTGCATCCATCTGTCTCCTGGAACACAAAAAATCTTTAGAACCCAGAGACCAGCTTCAACCATCAGAAGCCTCATGGATAATGAGGACTTCTGGGACAATGTGCTGCTGTAGAGGGGTGGGGGAAGTGGCATCCATGTCTCTGGGAAGAGCAGGGGGTGTGCTGGAAGCAGCCAGGTGATGTGCACATCTGGGGGCTGCTGGGGCAGTGAGGTGGGACACAGGTGGGAGGAAGGTTAAGGGACAAGGCTTTGCAGCTTTGTGGTCAAATAGACTTATGTTTTCATTCATCATGTGGCTCAGAGGTGTACCAGGGCACTGTTGGTCTGCGTGCTCCAACAGAGTCAGTTTTGGGTGCTGGTTTTTTGTTGAGGGGTGTGCTGATGGCTTCTCTACCCCAGCTTTGTCCTGCAGTGCTGGGCAGAGACATCTTCAGGGGAAAAACCTCTGTTAACCTGAAAGTCTTTGCAGTGACATCGCTTGGGACAGGTTGTGATCCCTCTGCTATGCTCTGTATCATAAACAAGAAGCAGTAAATTGGTCTTGCCAGGAGGGTTTGGAGTCCTTGAAAGACAAGGTGAAAAGCTCAGGGAAGCTGCTCCTGATTCAGCGAGGTCTTGAGTTGGCTTCACTCTCCCACCTCTGTAGCTTTGCCTTGCAGGTTTCTAAGGTGGTCTGTAAATGCAAGAAAATCTCCTGATGTTTTCCCCTTTGTAGGAAAAATAAGTTACTGGGCTTTTGGTGTAGGGTGGCACTGGAGCAGGGAGTCAGTCTCTTGAACAGGATGGTCTGCTCCTGTCATAGGAGGCTCTTTGCAGCACTTGGAGCACGTGAGGCTCCCCGAAATGTTGTTCTGCTTGGTTCTCACACCCACCTAGTGTGAGAACAGTGGTCCTGCTGTGATCCCCTGCTGCTGGTTATTGCAAACTGTGTGCAAACCATCTCGGGATTGCCTTGGCTGTGAACAAAACCAGTCCTACGTGGCCCTTCTCGCATGTGCAGGAACAGCTTCTATTGACCACTCGGTGTCTTATCTCTCTACAGTCAAATCAATTTTCAGCAAACTGCCTGGGAGTCTGTGGAACAGGCAGATTCTTCCCCTGGGCTTTATGGAGACATTGATAAAATGATATAATGAAATGTTTTGTAGGGGCTCTGAAGCAGCCTTGTCATTGAGCAGGATACAGTATAACTTGCATATTTCTGTTGAAGCTGCTTTGTAATGTGTCTCTAAACAGGACTCAGATGAGTGAGACATGAGGCTTGTAGATGTTAAGCCAGAAACACCAGGACAGTTTGTGAGCTGCTCCTCCAGCTCCAGTTTGCTGCATGTGATGGGCTAAACCACATCTGCAAGACTGGGTCTCCAGTTAGATGAAGAATGAGCACATTTGGCCTGGCTATGGAGATGTGCAGGAGTGAGCAGGCTCCCTGTCGTGCAGCAGCAACTTCTGGCAGGTATTTCAGCCAGGGAAAGCAGAGGTTCAGGTGTTTGAGGGCTTTGCCTCCCCCTATTTCCAAGAGAGTGATTAATTTGGTTAAACAATCGCAAATTACATGTGATGGCTGTGATCAAATGGAGACAGATGGGTAAGGGGGGATGTCTCTGAAAGGCTTTCCAATGTTCTGCTTCAGTGATGATCAACTTCATGTCCCAGATTAGGATGTGCTGGTGTTGAGCAGGTGCCCAGTCTGGCTGAAACTGCTGCTGGGTGGGTTGCTGAATCACTGCAAGAGGAGCAGCAGCTCTTCTAACCAAAAATAAAAGATGCTGTAATATTAAAAGAGCAAAGAACCATCATCTGAGCAGTCTTAATAGGATTTAGTCTGATGTGACTGAGGCCAATGGGATGAGGTTCAGCAAGGTCAAAAGTTGGGTCCTGCCCTTGGGTCACAACCCCCCTGGAACACTCCAGGCTGGAGAAGAGTGGCTGGAAGCTGCTCAGTGGGAAGGGCCCTGTGGGGGTTGGCTGGAGATGAGCTGCTGTGTGCCCAGGTGGCCAAGAAGCCACCAGCATCCTGGTGATGGCTTTAAGATCAGTGATCTGAAAGGTCTCTTCCAACCACAATGAGCTGATATTTCTGTGAACATGGCATTTTAGAAGAGGGGAAAACCTCCCTCCCACTCAGTGAAGGTGTAAAGGGAATTGCATGCAGAAAGGAACAATAAAAATATAAAGGTGGGAAAATTTTCTACCAGACGTGGTGAAATAAAATCTAGCCCTTGTGAAGAGCTGCATTAAATGAGATCTGTGTGGTCGTAGCCAAGGGGATGAATCACTCCAGCTGCCTGGTGTTCTGAAATGAATAGCAGGTCATCCTTTGTACAAAAACATGCATTTGGGGAGGTGACACCACTTGCTTGTTGTTGGACTGTTTGTAAGAACTAGGATGCAACCAGCTGTGAATCTGAGTCCCCTGCCTGCTGCAAAGGTGCTCTTGGAGTGTCCATCAGTCACCCCCCACCCTGGGAAGGGGGTTGGGAGGGGGTTCAGTGTGCAGCTGGGTGGCTGTAGGGTGAGGAAGGTGCAGCATGAGGTGTGATGGGAGTGTGGTATCCAGGGGCAGGCAGTGCAGGTGTCCCCAGTCTTCCTCTCCATCCCATTCTTGCTTGGAGTAGAGAATCCAGATTGAATTGATTCACGCCAGACCACTTAATTTCCTTCGCTCTGCACCATCATTTCAGCAGCTCAGAGCTGTTCCTGAAGGACACCTCTGGCAAAAGAGCACCTTGGGAAGGGTCCCAGGGAGAGAGGTGAGCTGGGTGATGTCAGTTGGCTGCTGCATCCTGCAGGGTTGGCTGCTGGACAGGCGTGGGTTGCTCTGTCTGTCTCACCATCCCACAGATGGGCTCACCAGCCACTCCTTGGCAGCAAGAAGTGTTTAGAATGGTGGTGTCACAATCTTTCTGGTCAGAAGAGAGCTTTGAGATCATCAAGCCCAAGTGTATGCAGTGTGAATGTCCCTGCAGAGCCTTGAGTCATCTTCTCTGTGCAGTTTTACTTAGTTTGTCCCCCTGGAGATGTTTTGGGTCACCCTTTGATGTCATTCTGAGTGATCACGCCTTGGTGGTGGAGCACCCAGCTTCTCCAGGGTGACTTGCCACCTCCAGCCTGAGTGTTTAGGGCTGCTGTCAGCAAAGGAAGGAATGTTTTGTGGCATTGCAATGTGCTTTTTCTCTTGAATTATCTGCTCTGTGTGCTTTAGCACCAGAGCTGTCCCCAGAAGGATCAACCAATCCTGTTGTCCCTGTTACCCATCTGTCCTGCTCCAGCAATGGAATAAAAACTACCGCACCAGGAATATTTCTCACTTAAACTCCTTTAATCAGCTTTCTAAGAGCAGCCCTGGATAAGCAGTAGACATTTGCTTTGCACCTTTGAGCTGGGGAAGGTGTGATGGTGAAGAGCAGCCCTGGTGATGTAGTGAGAGAAGGGATTGCTGGAGGGGGTGTTTTTATTCCTGACATGCCAGCCAAGGTGTCTGGGGAGGGGGGGGAATTATGTTCTGGGTTAAATTTTTGGAATCTCAGCAAATGACTCATTCTGCTCAACCCTGAAACAGGGCAAGTGTGGGAGATGATTCTCCACAAGTGACCTCTTAGGTGGAGCTTTTCAGTGCTGCCTGGGGGAAGACTGGCACCCCACTGCTTCCCTGCTGAGCTTCACCCAGGAATGGGGGGGATGCCAGGGGTTTGTGCCTTGCTGGAGGCACCAGGCTGGCCTGCCTTGTTTGCTGGGCTTGTTGCAGTGCTGGTGGCTTTGTCTTGGGAGTTAGGGCAGAAAACTACCCCTAGGACATTGCCTGCTTTGGAAGTGGCTCGTGAACTTTCACAGGGGGCTCTGCTTTCTAACATCTTTTCTACTGCTTTACAAACAAATGCCAGCAAGGTCCCAACCGGTGAGAACCTTCTCTTTCCCACAGGAAGGAAAATTCCTTTGCTGGAGCATTTGAACACCCATGTTGTGTCTGTTTATACAAGTGCTGTCACCTCTGCTTACCCTAAAATTTGTGTCCTGTGAGGTTAAGCTTGGTCTAGAAGTCCTGCAAGTCCAAGAGATGCTGAGCAATGGCTTGGGGAATCCCAGCTGCTTTTCCACACGGGTGACTCTCCCTAGGCCATTGTCCATCCCATTCACCCTCTCTCCAGGCATGGGAAGCATCTGAGCTGTCAGTGAACACCAGCTTGGGGTGTTCTGTACTGGGTGGGGAGCCTCCTGCATGGAGCACCTTCCCTCTTGCACTCAGGACTGCATTTGGAGGGAGCTGCCTGGCTTTTCTCCCTCTGCAGGGCTGTTTTTAGTGGCTTTACAGCAATATCACCATTCCAGTACCTAAATGGAAAATTGCTCCCCTGGGTGTTGCTGATTTCTACTTTTATTAGTGGAAAGGAGCCTTTTACCAGCTCAACAATATAGGTTATTGCTCTTCTGTCAGGTTGATTATGCTGTAGTGAGTCTTTTCACAGCTGCACGGCCACGTTTTCCTGCCTTGAAGTGCTTTGACATTCTCATGCACCTCAACCTGCCATATGTGGCTTCTGTGTGACCTCCTTCAGCTTCATCCCCTGAGCTTGAGTCCTCTGGAGGTGCAGGTGATTGTTCAGCAGCTTCTCTGTGCAAGGAAACCTGGAAAGTCAAGGTGCCAGTCAAGTGTAGAGGGCCCTGCATGTTCCCACCAGCTCTCGGGCTGGTGTTCTCATGGTAGCACTCTTCATATGCTGGTTGGAGTTACCTGGTTGATCTCAGGGGTGTAAATAACTTGATTTTTCTCAGCAGCTTGCAGGAGATCCTTCAGCAGATGTTCTATACAGCTTCAGCCTTTCAAAAGCCCTGTTAGCAGCCGGGACTGGGTGAACTTGAGCCTTTCTGGTCCCATCACCTCAGTGCTTGGATGAGGTTTGGAGGAGCTCCAGCCCTCAGTGTTCTGGTGGATGGAGTTTGGCTACTTTTGTTGACTGCAGACCTTGGTTGAAATGCAAATTCACAACATTTAGAGTTAGAAAATGAAGATCAAACTTTTCCTGTCCTCCCCACCCCCAGCCTTGCCTCCTGAAAAGGGATTAATAATCAGTCTGAAATCTGTTCTTTTGGTAAATGTAGATTAGTTCATTATTTTTAGCCCATGGAGGCTTTGAAAGTTAATCTGTGGTTGACACAGTTTCTATTTTAATGCAATTATGAAATGAAAGAAGCTGCTAGTTATGGGTTGAAGAAGCTGCATGCCAGGCTCAACAGTTAATAAACTTTTCAGAACCCAAATGGCCAGCTCTGGTTGTATCAAAACAACAGTTAATTATCCACAAAGGTGCTGCTGCTGCTTGACCTTCAGGATTCCCTTCTGGAAATAGGATGGATTGTTAAAACCTTACAGGCTGTGCACAAAAATCTGCGCTATAAATCCCAGAACCTGCTTTTTTCCGTGGGAAAATTGCTGCTTTTCTGGAGCAATTAATATTTTACAAGCCCTGGGTTTATCAGAGTGGCCCAGGATGTGTTTGCAAAATATGTTGCCTTAGCAACTGCATGTGGCTGGGTGATTTGAGCTGTGATGCTTCTCTACAGGAGGATGGTCACACACAACTACGTTTACTTGAAAGAACATTTTGAGGTTGAGATGATATGTTGGCAAACAAATATTCTGCTCCTTAACATTATATTCTTGCAGCCCAGACCTTGTTACTGCTTTTCACTGCCTTTTTTTAGTGTGTTTATCTAGTACCTGGGTTGGTGCTTGCTTAGAACTTGGTGGCCCCACAGCAGGAGAGTCTCTTAATGTTATTTTTCAGTCTCCAATATTGAAGTTAGCTGGGAATTGGGTGCTTGGTAACCAGAGAGTGAGTTACCATCAGTGTGGTGTGGTACAGAGTGCTTGCCTGGGTTCAAGGCAGCTGTGAAAGGTCCTGCTGTGAGATCTGGTGAGCTGGTGGTCCTTGAGCTGGACCCTCCTCCTGACCTGCACTGCTCAGCTGGCTCTGCCCAGCCTGGACCCATGGGTGGGATCCTGTGTTAAGGAGTAAGGCTCATAAGGATGGAACAGTGTCCCTAGTACCCTCTGAAACCCTGATCCTAAATTCTGTGTATTTGAAGTGAAAGAAGAAAAAAAAGCCATTTTTTTTTGTGTGGGGCAGCGAGCGACTTGAGGTGCAGTGTGAAGATGCAGAAGGGTTGTTGAGGGTGGCACAACTTGTGGCTTTGGCTGAACACTGAAGTGATATAAGCTGATAATTAAACAGTTTTTGCATAGGACAAAACACCTGAGTGTTGTACCTGAGAACCTCAGAGCCTCCCAGTTGTGTTCACTCTTAATTCCCGCGATGGCATTGAGATGCTGCTCTTTTTACTCTTCCTTCTCGTGGCTGGACAAGCTTAATTTAAGTGGTTAAACCCTTTTTCCCAGGGAAAAAATAACTCAAAGGCTCTGCACTGATTTATCTGCTCCTCTTCTCCCTCACTTTGCCATTCAAGATGTGACTGTTAATTAAAGATGCCCTCAGACTAATAACTTCCCTCCTCGGCCGTGGGGTTGAGCAGCAGCTCCCCGAGCTGCCCTGGCCCCCTGGGGCGGGACCCAGTGTGTTTTGCTCCAAAAAAAGCCAGACTGTGTCTCCGTGGAGCTGCAGCTGCTTTGCTAAATGTGGAATTGGATGTTTTGTGTTTTGATTTTCTTTTCCCTTCCCCCTCTGATATTGAAATGAGTGTAAGGGGCATTCAGCTGCCCATGAGTAATCCCAATCCCAGCTCCCTGCTGGAACAAAACACTGCTTTCTTGGGCTGCTTGAGTCGTGCTGCTGCTGGGAGCCTGGAGCAGAGCAGCCCCTGCTGCCTCCTGCACCCTTGGCATCTTCCCTGGTGGCCTTGGGGTGGAGGCTGGAGCAGCCTGTCTGCTGTGGGCACAGCTGGGGGTGCCACAGGGGAAGGTGTTGGATGGGGCACAAGCCTTATTGTGGGGTGCTGAGCTTTCCTTTTTTTTTAGCTGGCACTGCTAAAACACCTCCTTGAGCTCCTCATGTTGTTGTACAGCAACATACAAACAGATTTCTCCTCATTTCAGTGCCCTCCTTTCTGTTCTTTACTGAATAGTCTTAGATCTTGAAATAATTTGCTACAAGAAACATAGAATAACTAATTAAAGAGCAAATATGGTTTTAACACCAGTTTTCCTCAATTTTTTGCTGTCATTTATGACCAGCAGGAGAAACTTCTGTGGTGTGAGGGTGTCAGAGCCTTTCCCAGGCTGCCCAGAGAGGTGCCAGGGCTGTCTAGGTGCAGCATCCCAGCCAAGCCTGCCTGCCAGGAGGTGGGAATTGCTGGGAGGAATGCCCCTGGTGCAGGAGTCAGGGCTGCCTGCTCTCCTGCTCTGTGACACGACCAAAGGAAAGACAAAGCTCAGTTCCCTGATGAAGACCTTTGGTGGTGTCTGCTGTGGATACCTGCTGCCCAGTGCTGATGTTACTGGTGAGCACAGAGCAGCAGTTAACTCTTTGCTCAGCAGGATGCAAGGCAGGGAAGAGCAGAAAAGGCTGCTCAGATGAGCAGGGAGGTGTTGGAAGAGAATCATAGAATCATGGAATGGATTGGGTGGGAAGGGAGCTCCAAAGGTCACCCAGTCCAACCCCCTGCACTCCCCAGGGCCATCTCTGACCAGCTCAGGCTGCTCAGAGCCTCCTCAAGCCTGGCCTGGGGTGTCTCCAGGGATGGGGCAGCCACCACCTCTCTGGGAAACCCAATCCAGGCTTCAGCACCCTCAGATAAACGAACTTTTTCCTAATTAACCTAAATTTCCCCTTTTCCATTTTAAAGCCATCACCCCCAGTCCTGTCACCACAAACCCTCCCCTGCTTTCTTGGATGGCTTAAAATCTCTCTGGGGGTCTGCTCTGGTGTCTAATGAATCTGAAGCTTGCTGAGTGTACACGCTCAAGGTTGCTGAGGTTGGACCTGGCTACCAAGGTAGCTCCCAGCAGTGATAAGGCACTGGCTCCAGCTTTATCTGGATTATCCAGGAGGACTGCAGTTGTCTTGGCACACTGTTGGTGTTCTGTCTTCAGGTGCTCGAGCTGATAAGGCAGAGGAAAGGGAGTCTTCAGGGGACAATAAATGAGATGTCTTGGGCCAAAGCTGTTTAGGTTTCAACGCAATCCATGAATCCCTTGGCAGAATGTGCAGCACTTGGACTCCACAGTCAATTTATGGTCAAAATATGGGAGTGTAGAAAGTACATCTGAGCTTAAAAATAAAAAAGAGGCCATCATAAAGCATCCAGTGTGTGCTAGGAGAGAAAGAAGAGGGGGGAAAAAAGAAAAAATATTTAAGAGCTTCATTGCTTGTGGTGGTAGGTAAACAGAGAACAGGTTTTAGTGAGTGATATCAAGACCTTTAAGGAATGAGGTGTTTGCACTTCAGGGCAACAAATTTTAATGGACCCCAGGAAAGCCAGCAGTGTAAGGACATATTGCAGAACTCTACCCATGGGCTCTTTCTCTGTCTCTGAAAACCATAAATGAGTATATAGAGAGATAAATAGACTTGAAACATCCCTGTGCAGGCACTCCCAACTTTACCTCGGAACACTTATCTGCTAGATCTTTGCATCAAAGGAGAGAGGCAAGTAATCCATGGGGACATAAAACCAGCTGGCAAGAAACAGCAGTGGAAAGAGGGAGGGAAAAGAGCTATAGACAAATTATTTCCTTTTTTTGCAGGGAATAATTGAGTGCTGCTCTGCTGGAGACAGAAGATGAAAAGGCAGGGCTGATGCTGACACTTGTGCTTTGTGCTTAGTGACCTGATGCAGGGTCAGGGCTGCCATTCAGATCTGGTGGGATGGCATCAATTAGAGAAGTAATAGGAGCATCTCCCTGATCTGGGGGTGGCTCTTGGTGACTCTTCTTTACTCAGAGACAATCTGGGTGAGGTGGAATGTGTCAAATCACCAGGTCTACCTTTGTCTTATGTTGGGACATGCTGGGATGTATGTGACTGCACTGACAGTGTAGTTTGGTGCATGGTAGGAGGGTGGGAGTTTTCCAGCCAGTCTCTGTGGAGGATTAATCTTCTGATGCTGCTTCCTTGCTGTTCTCCCCTTTAAACCCTTCTCTTTGTCAGAGCAGTGCTATTAAGTCAAAATGATCTTTGTCTACTTGAAGATGATGATGGCAAATGGGAACCTGAAAACCAGAGTGGCAAAAATTATATAGGTCAAAAAAAAAGTGCGGTTTTAGGTCAAATTCTGCAAGCAGAAAGACCCTTCTCTGTTCTGGAAGTAATTGGGAAATAACTTCTCTAAAACCAGTGGGCTGAAAACAGGTATGTAGGAATAATTCTAGATAACATGCACCAAAAATCCATGGTCTCCTGGGGCACTGCAGCCTGAGCATGTTTCCTTCAGCATCAGCTGAGCATTGCTTTGTGCTCGGTGTGTTCTGCCTTAATGGCTGATCTTACTGGTGCTGTGTTGATGGGACCCTTATTTTAGTTCATCTCAAGGTGGAGAGCTCCAGGACTATTTCTCATGAGCAGGCCTTTCCTGCTCTGCAGTGGCAGAGCTCCAGAATAATCCTTGTTGTGTTGAAGGAGGATTTACCTTTTTGTTTTCAGATCAAACATAATAAATTAACACCCTGTGCATGGACTCTCCCATCATCAACCTTCCAGTTGGGCTGCTGGCAATAATTGTCTGCTCTGGGCAGTCTGGGGTTTATGAGGAGCTGCTGTGATGGTTGTTGAGAAGGGAGGTGTTTAACCAGTGTTTGCAGTGAGGTATCTGTCTTCAGTGATTTCTTGATCCAGGGTGGAAGGGGTTAGAGAAGTGAGGTGTTGTAGCTGGGGAACTGCTGGAAGCAGATCCAGGAATCCAGGAGCTTCATTAATTAACTGCTTGAAGGTTTTAGGGCTGGAAAGTCCCAAATTGCCTGTCTATAATCGTATCCTCCAGGCATAACTGCATCCTGTTTGTCTTCTCTTTTCCCTCCTGGTTATCATGTGCCTTCCTCTTGCAGGACCAAGAAATTGAATTCCTTTTTTTCTGACTCATTGCTTTGCTCTTCCGATTTGTCACTGTTACAGTCGCCTCCAAGAAACTACTCTGGCTCTGGAAAGCATCCCTCTCACCTTGCTGCCTTCCCTCTCCATGGCTATTATCCTGGTGAAGCATCAGCCTTGTGTCTTAGAAGCTAAAATTGGGGGTTTTTAAGGCTCAGAATCCTTTCCTTTCTCAAAGAAGAGTCCTAGACACGCAACCAATGGGTATGGGATCAAATGAGGGAAAAGCTTGAAATAAAGCAAGACAAAGAAGCCATTGACATTGCTAATGGAGTTCCTTCAATACAGAGAGCCCTGGAGATCAATGCTATTGTCATCTCGTGTTTTTGGGCAATCTGCAATATCCTCTTGCTCTTTAACAGTCTCCCCTGTGAAATTTAAGTGGTAGGAGGTGATCGAAGTTATGTGGTGGGTTTGCAGCAACTGTGAAAGCCCTGGGGCATTGCAAAGCAGAAATGGGGTAAAAGAGCCTTGAAGTGTGTCCTTGGGAGCTGCTGGCTCCAAATAACCAGACCTGGGTCATGGGGGTACCACCATTAAAGCCATTTTCAGCCACTTGGCAGAGAATCTTCACCATTCACAGCAAAGGGAGGTCTAGTGACGGAATCCTCAATCTTTTAGAAGTTACAGGAGGGGGAAAAAAAACCCAGAAAAAAATAAAAGGAGACATTCCAGTCTGCCCTTGTCTTTGAAATAACTTTTCTCCCTTCTTCATTAATCAGGAGAGCTGTTACAGCTCTTGACAGTGTTCTGGAGCAAAACAAAAGGGCCTAATTTGCTAATAGGACCTAATGCATAGTTAGATCCTGCAGTGAGTCAGTCTATTTATCAAGGCAGTTCAGCTTGAAAATTAGTCACGTGGAAAGAGTTTTGGTGAGTGCAGACTGGGTATGTTTCCCTGGAAAAGGGGCATATGTCCTGTGAGGACATCATGCTTCTGGGATGTGATGGATTTATTTGGAGGTCAGGTCACTTCTCTGCCCCTGTAGTTGAGGTGACTTGAGTTTCAAAGTATCCCCTGGTATAACAGAGTACAAAGAAATTCTTGAATGATAAAAAAGGTTTTTATCTATTTATTTTATCTATCTATTTCTATCTATTATCTTGAATGGTAAAAAAGGTTGGAAGGGAGCTCAGCTTATCTCATCCAACCTCCCCACCATGGGCAGGGAGCCTGTCAGCTCAACCAAGCTGCTCAAGATGTTGAACACCCCAGGGAGGGGCATCCCCAGCTCCTCTGGGCAACCTATTCCAGAGCCTCACCACCCTCAGACTTTAGATACCATCTTTGTGACAGTTTTGTGTCTGAACCTGGAGTTTATGCCTTCTGTGTAGTTGATGGATGTTAGAAAGGTGTTAAGGGCTTAAATTCAGTGTGTGGTGAGTGCTGTAGGTCCACAGGGGATGTGCACCTACTAGCACTGATGTGGAGAGCTCAGGCTTCATGTGCAGGCACCTGAACCAGGTGTTGCTCCATGTGAACATCTCCAAGGATTAAACACCCAGGAATGGGAACATGTAAACTCTGTCATCCCCTGGTGGGTGGGAACTTCTCTGAGATAGATTCTTACTCCTTTGTGCTTCCAGAAAGCAGGTTTTGCCCATTTTTTTTTTTGGGATACAAATGATTATTCTCTGCCCTGTGAATGGATCCTCTATTCCAGGTGGAGATAGCTGAAGCACAAACTCCAATACTTTATGCTGGCATGATGTATATGTTGGGAGCTATCTAAGCAGGCTTCATGAAGATGATGAAGTGCATCATCTGGGCACAGCAGGGCTGCTATAAACCTTCTATGTAGCCAGTATGCTGGAGCAGTGTTGATTAAGACCCAGATATGGGCTTTCAGGATGGTGTTATCAGTAGAGCCAAGGACACTGCTGGGAGAAATTAAAATAAAAGCCCTTATCAGCCATTTTATAGGATGCAAAACCATGCAGATGACCTTATGTTTGATCTTGGTGTGCTTGGCAAAGTGGCAGATGGAAGGAGGGTGTCCATCAGGTGCATGAAATGCTGTCACATGCAGTGATCCAGCTGAGATCTTGGCTTCTGATTCCCAGATTGCTCAGCAGGGTAAACCAGAGTGGCTCCAGTGAAACCCCACTGTGCTGGTCCAGAGTGTGTACTTGGAGTCCTCTCCAGCCTGATTGCCTGACAGGTTTCTAATGGCCCAGGTGGTTGAGTTTGTCTGATACATCCCATTATATCATCTGAGGTTCGATAGCGTGTAACTGAGGGATATTTTCCACTCCTCAAGCTTCAATTTTCCCTTTAGAGAGTCCTCCTAGGGCTTGGATTTTCAGGAGCATTTCAGCTAATCTGTTTCAGCCGTTTGACAAAAATGAGAGTAAGGAAAATGATGTCTTTGCTCATCTTAAAAGATGCTTAGAGCTGTTTCCCCGAGGCAGCTCCCACACCTTCCCCCTCTAGATGCTTTGATGGTTCATGGAGGCATCTGCTTCTCTGGTAAAAGATGCTCATATTTGGCCAAGTGACAAGAGCATGAAAATCAACATGTGTGATCATTGGAGACTTAAGGGAGCTTTTTCTCCTTCAAAACTAATGGCAACTGTCCTAAAAGTGGCATCTGACATGTTGAGGAGAGAAGATTGAGGTGGAAGGATGGGTGTCAAGAGGGTGGGGACAAGTTCTCATCAGTGGTACCCAGTGACAAGATAAGGGGCACCAACTGGAAGCCAGGAGGTTCCATCTGAACAGGAGACAGAGAAAGTTCTTTGGTGTGAGGGTGTCAGAGGCTGTCCCAGGCTGCCCAGAGAGGTTGTGGAGTCTTCCTCTCTGGAGAGATTCTGGAGATGGTGTTGTATTTGTTCACTTCTGTGGGATGAATCTGAGAAAAGACTGACCAAAGCTCAGATCTGAATTCCCCCTGACTGAAGAAGCCTTGGGACCATGCTACTGTGGCTTAACAAGTCCCTGCTAAGCCCAGGATTAGCTGACTGTGATGGATCAGCTCTCATCTGCCAGCTCATGAGGAGTGATAGCTGGTTGTGCTGGAGCTTGGGATGCCTTTGAGCTCTTCCTGCCCAGTCTGGGGTGTGCTGACCCCATAGTTCAGGTGGATAGATAGTCAATTATCTCAATACCAGAAGGGATAGTGACAGTTGCTTCTTGGGGACTTTGGGATTACTGTAGTCTGCATCTTCACAGATACTGTTTTTATCAGCTCCAGCACTTTCTACTCCAAGTTTCTATTCTTGCTGATTCTGATCAAGGCTTAGTGCTGCTGAGATGATCCCACAGCATTACTATGGTAGGAAAAGACCTTTAAGAGCATCAAGCCCAATCATTATCTAACACTACCAGTGTCTTTGCTACACCACATCCTTGAGCAGCACATCTAGACAGGTTTTCAATACATCTAGGGATGGTCATTCAGCCACTTCCCTGGGCAGCCTGTTCCAGGCTTTGTGAACCCTTTCAGTAGAGAAGATATTTTCTCATGTTCAACCTTAAACCTCTCCTAGCACTCTTGAAGTGAATGGTCTCTGTCTTCGAGGCTTCTCAAGACAAACCACCAAGAGCCGAGCAGAGCAGTGGGTGTCCTGCAGGGGTAACACAAACCTGAGGGTGGTGGCAGTGGAAGAATCTACACCCAGTTTGCCTGCACTGAAATTTATCTAATTACACCTTCCAGATACTTTTCTTCTAATTACTGTTTCTGCCAAGGCTTCAAGTACCTGGACCTAAAGAATAATTACATAGCAGCTCACTAACTAACACTCCTGTGCTCTCAGCACTATGAAAATGAAGATGTATCTGCTGCTTACCTGCAAGATTCTTTAATTAATGTCTCTGTGAGGCCACTGCAAATCTATTTGTTCCTCCTCTCCGTTGATGCTCTTGTTCTTTGTTATTGCATTAGGGTGGCTTTCTCAAAATGAAATGGGAATCGATGACCTGAGTAATGTGTTTTGTACAACTTTTAAAGCAGGGTGGTGTGTGTGGTGCTGCCTTTGGTTTGTGTAGATACAGTGTGCTCCTGCGTGTTGTTGCCTTAGGCTGACTGCTACCTCTGGCTGATAATGAGAAAATAAATCTGAAATAAACCCCCAAACCCTTCTGCTTATCATTCTTTCCTCCACTCCTGTGGAATTTGTCTGCTTTTCCTTGTATCTGTGCTGCTGTGGTCCTGCAAGGACATGGTGCAGCAGTGGCCCTGGTGGAGTTAGATAACACTTGGGCACAAGCTGGAACAGAGGAGGCTCCACAAATAGGAGAAACTTAATAGTGAGAGTGTCAGAGCCTGTCCCAGGCTGCCCAGAGAGGCTGTGGAGTCTCCTCTGGAGAGATCCCAACACCCCTGGCTCTGTTCCTGTGTGGGCTGCCCTGGGTGCCCCTGCTCTGGCAGGGGGTTGGACTCCATCTCCAGAGCTCCCTTCCAACCCTTAATGTTCTGATTTCCAAGAAGACAAATCAGATGTAGGTAGGTGTGCAGGCTCGGGCAGCTCAGCAGGGCAAACTGTGGTTTAATTTCTTTGGAAGAGGTATAAAAGCTCTTCCACGAGTGATGTTAATAGAAAAGTGCCATCGTATCTCTGAAGGAGACACATCTCTAAGTATCTGTGCAATTGATCTCCTTTTCAGTTTCGATTAAGACAGAGCTTTCTCTGTAGTCACACACAGAAATGTTTTGCTGATTGTTGCAGCCACGAGGGTTCAGCCAAAACCCTTCAACTGCTGCTAGAAAAGCTGAAGACTTTCATCCCTGGTACTCAAGAGGAGTAAGAGTCAGGAAGGTGCTTCTTCCACAGGTTGTGTGTTTTGTGTGTGGTTTTCTTTTTCTTTTAATTTTTAATGATCTGCCTACAAAACCAATATGCTGACACGCTTGAAGCCTTGTGCTTTGGGCCAAAGCTGGGGAGCTTGGTTGACCTTTTCTCTTAAAAAACAATTGATAGAACCATCTCTTCAATAATTCCTCCTGTGCATGGAGTCATTGTAGGGACAGAGGATGCGGGTTGTCTTTTTGCTTAATATTTAAAATTTTGTTGTGGAAGGGCTTGGACAGGGCTGTCCAGGTCAGGGGTGGAGTCCCTGTGAGCCCTGGAGGGGTTTCCAAGCCCTGGAGCTGTGGTGCTGAGGGCCATGGGGCAGTGGTGCAGTAGTAACCTTGCTGGGTTACTGGTTGGACTGGGTGATCTTAAGGGTCTCTTCCAACCAGAGCAATTCTATTATTCCATCCTTAGTGTTACTGAGTGGGGATAACCAGTCCTTCCTATCACTCCAATGGATTCCTCACTGAGTGGTGATGCCTCTGCAGGGAGGGGGTGGAATCGCCATCCCTGGAGGGGTTGAAACAAAATCCAGAGGTGGCCCTTCAGAACATGGTTTAGTGGTGATTGTCTTGGAGGTCATTTCCAACCTCAGTGAGTCTGTGATTCCATGATTTGACCCTGGTGGATGCTCAGGACCAAGACCAGTGGTGCTGAGGTGCTCACTTGTCCATGGGTTGCCTCACAATGTAAATGCTGACAGTGGCAAACCTCTGTGTATATATCTTTTTAGTACTTCTCTGGTTGTATTTAATCAAAAAAGTTGATGATTTACCCTTAACCTGGCAGGGAAACTGCCCTAATTGGATTTGCACATCTGTGTTTTTTTACAGTTTTTATTTCAAAGTCCAGAAATGCTTTTTGGAGGAAAAAAGCAGATGAGTAACTGGCAACCTGAAGGGGAAGAATTTGATAATAACTTGAAGCTACTAAAGTAGGTCAGTTTTTAAGTCTAATGACTTGTCAGTGCCCTTTAAAACCAGGAGCTGCCTGGTATCTCAGGTCCTCTGTCTGCCTCCAGGATTTTTGTCTGAATTTGGGCAAAATCAAGACCCAGATGGTCTGATGATGGAGGTGACGTCAGGGTGCTCTTAGTGCTTCAGCTGAAAGTCACCCCCTTCAGGATCCAGGTACCTCCTTTTGCTGAGTTATCCCAACTCTACCCAAAGCCAGGAGGACCTCCTGGGGAACCAGAGGACCTAGACCTATGCTCAGGTGAACTGACTATTGTTGCTGCTGTTGTTGTATGTTTTGAGTGTAAATCATTTTGTGTAGGTGGCAAGCTCCTCTGGATTCAGATTTAGCAGCAGGTGTCTGTAGTGTTTATATACACATGAGTCTTTGGGAAACTGATGTTCCACTGGCATGAAGTGAAGCAAAAGCACCTGTGAAAGAGGGATGTGGAGGTTATTTATTTATTTTAATGAGAAAGGAAAAGGATTTCCCTCCCTAGAGAAAACAAGATGGCATTTTCAAGCCTCCACTGCAGGTCAGCTCATGAAAACATGACTTTCAAGAGGTGTGTCTGTACCTCCCACTTAACCTGCTGCTCACACACAGCTCGGGCCATTAGGTTCAAACCAGAATCTTATGGCATTGCCTTGAATTTCTGTTCTAAGGAGTATCTACTTTTACCTTTTACCTGCCTCAGTTAGCCCCAAAATTAGTGTCCTTCTCCTGCCTCTGGGATACTAAAGTTAGGAGGAGATGGGCTGAGGTGGGTGTTTTTGCCTTCTGGCCATAGCACCAGGTTAGTAACCACCTGCTGCTTCCCAAAGTGACATCTGCCAACAAGCCACACATGGCAAAGCCCACGGATGGTTGGTGCCAGCAGGCTGACCAGCATCCTGGTCCCCATCTAGCTGAGAGGTTCAGGAGACTGGCCAGCATCCCACTGGTGTGCGATGAGCCCCAGCAGATATTTCTCCTGCTCCCCCAGTTCCTCCCTGCCGTGCTGTTCCTTCTCCTTGCAGCAATTTTCCAGGCTGCTGCTTCTCTTTGCCAACACGAATCCCAGTGCTCTTGGGGCTCCTGCTTTCTTTGCAGTGGAGGTCATTTCAGCTTCAGTCACCCGGAGGGGTTTTGGGGCACGTTAGTTAATAAAGCCTTGTGGGAGGTGGGCTGGTTTTTACATAGTGCTTTGCTGATTGGAGCTCTCTTTTGAAGAATAAAGAGATCTGGTGTGCCCGTGGACATCAAAATGAATGGAAAGGTCAACACCACCACTCGTTACTCCCGTTTCTGCCCACAGAGATGTTTTCTTTTCCTTGCAGAGGAAAGGCTGTGGTCTGGAATTTATTGCTTTAAGAAAGCGCTGAGAGGGCTGCACTGGGAGCAGCACAGAAAATGTGATTATACATTATACACACACAGTTGCCTGCAGCCCAGCAAAGGAAGGGCAGGAGGCACCTCACCATGCCATGGATGTGAGGCTAGAGGAGCTATTGGAAGGCTGGAACCTTCTGCTGGGGTAGACTGGGAGAGCTGGGGGGGCTCAGCCTGCAGAGGAGAAGCTCCATCTGGGGAGACCTTCTGGGGCTTTTTAGGGCTTCAAGGGATCTCTCAAAGATGAGGACAGAGTTTAGAGCAGGGACAGGACAAGGGGGGATGGTTTGAACTGAAAGAGGGAGATTGAGACTGGAGAGAAGGAGAAATTGTTGATGTTGAGGGTGATGGGAGCCTGGCCCTGGGGTCCTCTTGTGCTGCAGCCTGTTTTCGTGCTGATGTGTACCATTCCCTGGGAGCGTGGACACACAGCACCCTGAGAGCTGCTCCTCACCACATTCCTATTGCAGCACCAAGCTGCTGCAGACCTGAGCTGGAAAGGCTGACCAAGAATGTTAGCTTCTCATAATTAAACTGATAGAAAATGTTCAGTGTATGCAATGTCCTTTGAGTAATGCTCCTGGTGATGAGTTTCTCATCTTCTTCCACCCTACTGGAATCCTCTTACACCAAGAGACTCTCACTGCCCCCTTTTCATCCCTCTTTCTTAGGGCTGATTTATGTTTGAGGGAATCAGCAAGCACCAAATGACTGTAAATTGCAGGGACACTGTAATTACCTGGCTTTGAGGTTGGAACTTCAGCATAAGTGTAAATTGAATCTGAGCTGGGCTGTGTGAGGCCAGATGCATTTTCATGACAGAATTGAGTTAAGTGAATCTTAAGAATAAAAATGAAAGGGGTGTGTGTGTGGGAAATCTTGGGCATATATTGTTTGGATGACAGGCTAGAGCAGAAAGAGGGTCACCAGGCACAGAGAGGTGACTCTGCTATTGTGTCACTGAAAAACACCTCCCTGAGAGGGTTCCACTCAGGAAAATATCTGCTGCTAGTTGATTTTTCATGGTTTTTTTTTCCTTTGAGGAAAAAAATCACAGCCCTTTTAATGGAAGCAGCAGTTGCTGGGTGGTGCTGCAGTGTGGCTCTGGAAGGTCAGTTGTGTAGGTGGTTGTGGTTTCTTGGTGTGTTGTAAGTGCAGGGAGCTTGGTTTGTGTCCATGAGCTGTGACTGGAGCTGGAGAAGCTTTGGGGGACATCATTACGACCTGGGATGCCACTTCCATGGTCCTGTCAGGTTGTTGAGAGAGGTTCTGGAGTCTTTTAGCCCTGGGGACAGTCAACCTGACTGGCAGGGGTGTGGGACCAGATGGTCTCTGGAGGTGCCTCCAACCTCAACCATTCTGTGATCCACTGGTTTATCCACACTGGAGTGGAAAGGACTGGAGTTGTGTGGTCTCTTGTTTCCATCTACCTTCTTGGCCTCCTTCCCTCCTAATACATAAACTGCCACCCAAGCTGGGAAGCACTTTTCGTTGTATTTTGGAACGTGTCCCACTGAGAGACTCCGTTGGAAGAAGTGCCACGAAGATGATACCAGTGTAAAGAAACAAAGCAGGGATCCATGCCAAGTGGGCTGCCAAAGCTGCGTGAGCACACACAAAAATGAGTGGCTTAAAAAAATATAAAAACAACCCGAAAAATCTTGGATAGTGGTACAAATTAATTAGGAGATGAAAATAAGCTATTAAAAGTTGATGAAAACACATGTACTGCAGGCCAGCAAGTCAAATAATGTGTCAAAAAATTATGTTGGGTGAATTCAATACCCTTGGAAAGCTTGGAAGTGGAGTTTTGGGTAGTGCTTCATGTGGTTTGCCTGGTGGGAAAAGGGAGTTAAAGTGGTTAGGATGCAGCTTTCATATTTCCCCTCCTATATAAATATATAAATTTAT
>JANHGL010008514.1:0-13793 GCA_024611195.1 Ceyx melanurus
TGTAGATGTGGTGCTGGGGGACATGGTTTAGGGACCCTGGCAGTGTAGGGTTAATGGCTGGACTTGATGATCTTAAATGTCTCTTCCAGCCAAATCATTCTATGATTCCATAATAAAAGTATGTAAAATGGAACTCAGTCATTTCAAGAGTCTAATAAGAATTTTTTAAAAGAATGATCATAATTGCAATTAGTACCGACTGTATCATAAATTGAAACAAAGAAAACAAGGAAATAAAGCTTGAAATTCTTCATAATGTGATATCAAAGTAAAAACTGGGTATGTTAAAATAAGAGAAGGAGGAGACAGGAGACTCGATATATTGTGCATAAACATAATTGTGAATTTACCATGTAAAATGTAGCTGTATCTTCTAGGAATCAGAGTTACTCTTAAAATACCTTTGCTAATTTACTGTATGGCTAGTTTTAGAATGAAGCAATATTCAAAAGTTTAATCAACAGTTACCATTGCTTCCCAAATATCTGAGTGCAATGGTACTGTAAGATGACATTATTAATCAGTTTCTAGACACACTGTATCTGAGGCTTCTGGTTGTTGCAGTTCACTTGAATAGCAGGTATAGCTAATTCAAAATCTGAAGGAGGCTCTTTTCCCCCTTCTGTTCCCACCCATGGAGTTATCCAAAGCTGACTTTGTTCTTCAGGCACCCTTGCAGAGCAAATGAAGATAAATTCATACTGCAGTGGAGTATGTAATTAAATATGCACCCTAGAAAATGGACTAAATGTGATGTGGAGAGCGGAGGATGTCATGATAAGGTTTGGTATAGGTGAAAGGGTAGAGTCAGGCCCAGAAAAGCTCTTCATCCTACGTGCTTGAGGGTCCACAACCGGGACAAAATCTCCTGGATGTGGCAAAAAATTGTCACACTAGGCCTAGCTTTGCTGCCCAGCTGGGTACTGCTTTTAAGGATAGGGATTTGGCCACATGCTGCTGATTGAGAAAATACTGAGAATTCTGAGCATGGTTTGGGGCAAATTGGTTGCAGTCTGGATTGGATTAAGGCTGAGAATATTCCAGGTAGAAATCCTCCAGAGTCTGACCTCAGCTCATGATGTTTGTATGCCTGTTTAGTCACCTTCTACTTGGGAAGACCACTGAAAAATCCTTATTTTAGTGACTTGGTCAAGGAAATAATAACACCCTAGCAGTACTACCAGCTCCTCAAATTAAATCTTAAATTTAATTTAGAGTTTCAGTTCCACAAACACTCAAAATACATCACAAGGAATAAAAGGTAAAAGTCATGACTTTAATACATCACACTTGTTAGTTTTACAGAAATAAATATTAGCTATAATACTTTCCAAAAAGTCTGTTTCTCATCTCCCAGTAATGAACTGTGGCAGGCTTCTGCTTGCACTTCTTCTCTGATAATACTGTTTTTCTGAGTACTGGGATGCCATCTATTTACCCTTGGAGCAGGACTTTCTAATGCTGAGCCCTGCATTATGACACTTCTGATGTTATTAGATGTTTTTCTAAAACCCTCAAAAATAAAACAAAAACTAACAACAAACAACGCCAAACAACAGCAAAGGATGGCATGACTCGAGTTAATGACTTTCATTAAGATGTTTCAATTAGTATTTTACTACTATGGTCAAAACTCCAGGAATGACTTACAGGTAACTGCAGGTAGATGTGAAGGAAAATGTGAAGAAAATAACATTAATGACTTAGAAGTGGGTCAAAGTCAGAATTGCAAATCCCCATTCTGAGGGACATTCACTGCTGTGAATGGTTGTCAAAACCCCAACTTAACATCCGAAGAAGTGTTTAGAAGATAATTGACTCTAGTGAACTGCTAAAAGGAAAACACAGTTCAGCATATGCATCAAATAGCACCTGAACCGTGTTCAGCATCTTTGCTTATTTCTTTTCTAAGTGCATAATGAGTAAGTAGTAGAATAACATATGAACATTTGGCAGTGCTCCCCTACAAATCTATGACTTTTCAGGATACAGAGGTACGTGTCTCATGGCAGGAGGTTAAAAAAGGAGGAGTTTGCCCTGCAGTTCTTTTACAGCTCAAGGTTCTCTTGATTTCACTGCGAGTTCCTCTTGCATTGAAATTCCAGTTAATTTGCATTGGAAGGCAAATACACAGATACTGACAGTTTGGAAACTTGCTATGTTAAAAAAATAAATGTGACAAAGTGAACATAAAGGGCCACAGTCTTGTAGCTTAAGAAAAGGAACTGGCAACTTGTATATGCTTCTATCTTCAAAGCTGTGTTTACTTGGAGGGTCAAAGTTCCTATTACAGGGAGCTGCTGATCTCCTTCCACATGTAGCTGGAGTGTGTTAAGAACAGGCCCAACTAGCAAGAACAGGTATTTTGATTATTTTTTTTTTATGTTTTTTTTTCCAGATTGAAAGAAATGAGTAGAATTTATAATTGCAATTGGCTGGAGGTGCCATGGGGAGATGGAGATTTAGGTATTGTATGATACTTTGGAATTATTTTTGTTAACCTCACCTGGTAATACAGGGAATACATTTATTCTTTTTAGTGTTTACAAAGCACTGCAGGCTGCCCTTCCTGGTAAACCATACGCCAGAGAATTTGTAATCAATGTGGCTTCTAAATATAGTTAGAGATGCTTTGTATTCGGAGTCTGTCCGAGACACCAGCAGGGAATTAATGCATTAACAGTTCTGGAATAGTCTGTTTGCTAATACTGCTGCTACAGACAGGGAAGGAAAACATGGCCTCCTTTAAAGTCTCATCACTGCTTTCTAAGTGAGAGACACAGCAGTTTGTAGATTAACAGAAGACAACAATCTAGGCAGTTTAAGGACACCTCTGATGCTTATTTACTATGCATACGTATTTTGAACACATTCTTGCCCCTGTGATGTTTCATGATGAATTAGTGTGTTCATCTGCCAGTCTGTTGGAATGGGAAAGGGTTTTTCCAGACTTTGTACAAAATATGACAGCAGCATTTTTCTTGTAGATTTTATTCCAAGTAGAGGTGATGCAAGCATTTTGTATTCAATGGATTTGGCAGAAAGAGCTGCTGGATGTCCTTCTGTGAAGGTGGGGTGTAGGTGCAAAACAGAGCTCACACTGGGACTTGGCATCATTTGATTCTCAAATGTCACTGCAGTAATTACATTAACAGATGTTATCCTGAGCAATCCAGGAAGGAAGGAAGTGCAGGAAAGACATGGAAAAAATGTTGCTTTAGGTCCTACCCGCATCTTTGTTCTGTTTTATTAATTAATTAATTAGAAACAGAATGACTTGAGTGCCAGTTTAGATACTACTGCAGAAGGAAAACATTGGTCAAAATTCTCACAGCGATTACACACATCCAACTCAGAACTGGATAGTATCTGAGCTTATTGGGATGACAGAGAAAATACTGATGTTTTCTCATAATCAAGTCACTTTAAGGTTTCTGAGTTTCTCAGTTTTAGGGTTTCTCAGTTTTTGTGGTGTAACTCTCCTTAAAAATCAGAATTTCTTTGTGTATGGGTTTTTTTAGCTGTTACTCTCACCAGCAATGTGAAGTGCAAAATACTAAATCTAATAAACTTAAAGTAAAATCTTTAAGTAAAAAGCTGGGAAGGTTGCATGTGCATGTACAACCAAATGCACACACAGATAGTGATAGCTTAATGCAAATAATTCTAAAGTATTGGAAGTTGCATCTTGCCTTTGGTCTCTCTGCTCCCACAGCTGAAAGGGTAGAAGGGCAGTCACTGCATCCTCCGACGTAATAGAAACCTCCATGCATTTTTAAGGTCAGGTTTACAAAGCTTTAGTTTTTTATAGTATTTAACTTCTATGATCAGTTTCATATAGTCTTATGACTGTTTACATAGTCAGTTGTGCTTTTGTTTTGCTAAGTTTTTGCTCTCAATAGCATCCAGTAATGCTGAGTTGCACAGGTAGTTATGTGTTCTGTAAGAAGATACTGTCTTACACTTGAGGAACTTGAGGTTTAATTCACTAACACCTCCAGGAAAATGGAGGTTTTAAGCCTATTTCCATATTGTGCCCTATTTCATATGTTTTTACCTATGCCCTGATTTCAGGTTGAGCAGTCTTAATCTTTCCCAGTCATTCTCCTTAGGATTTGAGGGGGTTTATTGCAACCAAAAGTGTATTTTCTGAAGCAGGTTAGTGGACAGAAGGGGCCCAGTAGCAAACAGTCCATTTCTAGTAGTTACTTTAGATCTCACACTGGTGCTTGCCAGGGGTTGAACAATACCTTCTCTTTTAAACCTCAGGGCCTTGTCAACAAAATGCAGTCCCTTGCAAAGGACAGACACTGGAGATGGAGCTATTTCCAATTCCTTCTAGTGACCTCATTCTCTCTGCGTTTCTCCAGGGATTCTGGGGGACTTGGTATCACTCACCTGAGTGACTGTGCCAGCACGGTAGAGTTCCAGTGATCTTCATCCTACTGGAATAAATATCAGTAATTCATGATACATGTTAAAGTTCTTCCTTGCACAACCTCTCAAAGCTGGATTCTTCACCAGGAACTGCAGGATGACTCTGGACCTGAGCTGTGTGTTAAGGGGGGACTATGTGTGTGAAGGTGGGGGGTGATGTTAGGTTTCTTTTTTTTTTTTTCTCCCTCTTTTGTTTTTTTTTAGTGCGTCATAGATACATTGCCAAACCTTTACATTAAGAAAGTAATTATTTTACATTCTTAACTATTTTTAGTCTCAATAGCCTATTAACATGAGGATTTATACTTAATATCATATTGGTACTATAGCAATTATTTTTTAGTGTGATTATCACTGTATCTCTCTCCTTGAACTTGTGTAGTAGCTGCAGATTAACCTCATGATACGTAAGGATTTCCATAATTATTTTAATATACACCAGCTTTCTCAGGACTTTTTCAGTGAGAGATTTATGTCTTGTTTAAGGTCAAATATCAATTTCTAAAATTCTATAAATTTCTGTATGTGTGCTGCAAAATTAGTTACTTTTTTTTAATTGAACAATGTAAAAATAGAAGTGAGAAATATGACAATTGATGGCTTTATTAAAATATATTTTTGAAATCTATATATCAATATTTTTTCTCTGTACCACATAATTATTTATTAGATATATTTACAGTTAATGATACAGCACCTTTTATTGTCTAGAAATTGATCATTTGAAATACATTCCATAAGAGCAAAACTTAATTTCATAGGACAGTTGACTTCAATCTGTGCATTATGTTTCCTGCTTTGCTCTATGCATTCCAAAGCCTTTCTAATTCATGTGGCTGACTGACTCCATAACTGTTGTTGTTCTATAGGTTCTTGGGCAGATCGCTCACCTCTGCATGAGGCAGCCAGTCAAGGACGTCTTCTTTCTCTGAAGACCTTATTGTCACAGGTGAAGGCTGAGTTCTTAAAATTGCTTTCATTTGTAATGTTACTTGCAGATTATGTATGTTTTGCTTTGCTTTTTTAATTTGAATTTTTCAGACCAGTATACATTCAGGATTCTTTTTTTCTATTATAAGATTAAAATTTTAAATGTTTCCTCTGTATGTTTTAAAACTTCCTCTTCCCAAAACTGTATTTACATGTATGCCAGTCTTCCCCTCTTGCATGGTATAAAACAATGTAGCTCCACTGCTTTAAGCCCTCGGGTAAATAGAACTAGTCAGGAAGATATTTATTGAGGGGAAGAATCAATGAAAGATTCTGGGTTTTGCATAGTTGTGACATAAAAGAAAAAAAAAATTGTTAAGAGGGAAATATTTTAAACCACTAAATTTTAACATTACAGTATTGTCATATTAGCCACTACAATACTGAAAAATCATGCTATATAATACATTTTGTGAAAGCCAATAGATGCAGTTATTAGTTCTTAAGAATCAGACATGTACTGCAGAATATTTCAAGAGCTTGATTATTTTCTCAATCCAATAAGTGTTTTCCTAGTTAAAATTCATGGCTTTATATATTTCTGACCTTAAGTCAGGGAACCACAGAATCACAGGACAGTTTAGACTCAGACCCTTGTTGAGTTTTGTGTACACCATCCTCTCTGAACACTGTTTTCACAGTGATTTTTTTTCCTTTGCCATGTTCCAAGATGTCTGTGCCTTTGGTACCACCACCATGCATCTCTGCAGTCTGTTCCTGTCTTTATACCCTCTATTCCTATTTGTGATTTTAAACCAAAGCTCTTCTTTTTATCCTGTTATTGCTGAAAGATTGTTTTTGTGCTCACTGACGATTTATTTATGTATTGCAAGTAGAGTTTTAAGCCTGAGTACAGTATTGGACATGGTTTAGGGACACTGGCAGTGTAGGGTTAATGGCTGGACTTGATGATCTCGAAGGTCTCTTCCAGCCAAATCATTCTGTGATTCTGTGATATTGGAAATGACTTGAGCAGTAGCATGAGCTGCTGTGTGATCTCTGCATGTCATTCATGTCTTCTTTAGGGGTACAATGTGGACACACTAACAATTGACCAAGTAACTCCGCTTCATGAAGCCTGTCTGGGAGATCATGTAGGATGTGCAAGAATCCTTCTTGAAGCAGGAGCAAATGTAAGGGTTTGGTTGTTGGGGGTTTTGGGGTATATGAAGTCTACTGCTAACCTTCGTTTAACTGAGAAGAATATATTCCTTGATTTGTTTTTTTGTTTGTTTGTTTCAATTGTGATTTCTCTACTAACCCTATGGAATGTGTTGATCTTGTTTAATTACAATAGCTGCTACCTGAAATTTAACAAAGGATATCAATGGGCAGGCACTGAGACAGAGTAAGGAATTGGAAAAGATCTGCTAGCAGTATGTCACCGGCCTTATTTCTTCTCTGAATTACATTACATTATTTATCATCCAAAAACATGGAATGCATCCCTCTCTTTTACAAGCTTTATCTTGCTTTGAGTGGCTTGCAGAAGACTGTTCTTCTACTCTCCAGAATGTCTTTTGTCACACTGAGCCTGTGTGCACTGGAGATTGTTTGGTCTGAGTACAAAAAAAGCAGGGTCTTTTTTCCGCACTCCTGGCCCAGGCTGTCTGAGATCTCAAAGCAAGAATGGGACTTTACAGACCACTGTCACTATGACCTCTGATGACATCAGTGTTCAAATGCACAGTTTCCAAAACCTTTGATCTTTCTGATGGAAATATTTCTTGTCTGTTCAGTTTTGATAAACATATGTCCGTATTATTACAGAAAAAGACATAGATGTTTCCAAAGCCAATTTGTCTGCACTTCAGCTAGCACAAGGGTTCTAAAGATACAAAGCTATAGATAGAATAGAGAAAATCATCAGAACAGATTTCACTTTTCCTATCTGACTTTTTTTTCAGTAGTTTTAATTAGTTTGGTTGGTTTGTGAGTGCATGGAAGAGGATAGGCCAGTGTCCTGGAATGAGCCCCCTCCTAATACCAATGCTCCTTCCTTTAGTATTATTAGCCCTCGCAAATTTGCCTAGTTTCTCTTCTCATTCTCTCACAGTGGGAATGTTCAGTTAACCAGTGAGGTGGTGAGGTTAGTACTAGAACAGTGAGCCTGTACTATTAGCTTTGTCTCCATCCTGTAAAATATCACTTCAACATGGGGATTAAAACCACAGAAGAAAATAGCAAAAAAAAAAAATAATAATCACATTTGCTATGAAGTTTGAACTCTTGACAGAGCTGTGGAGAGCAGCTGCTGTTATTCCATTACTACACAAGGTAGTAATACACATTTGACACAGTTCTGTAGCAATGAAACCAGCCAAGTGCAGTGACTTGAAAATTCTTTACTGCCCAGATGTTAACGGGTGCTTTTTAGCATTCCAGCTGTACTTTGCTTCATTCAACTTCATTTAACAAGAATAGCAACCTAATTTCAGCTGAGGGGTGTGGTGAGAGGACACAGGGACTGATCAGTGAAGCTACAGTATTCTAACCAGTAATATTTTGTTTGTATTTTAATGCAATTTCTAACTATCTCCTGATTCAAAATGTACCTTTCCTTCAAGCCTGTTCTTGCATAGTTTTTGTGCCTTGTAGGTGAATGCCACCACCATCGATGGAGTGACGCCTCTGTTCAACGCGTGCTCGAGAGGCAGCGCTGCGTGCGTGGAGCTTCTCTTGGAATACGGAGCCAAGGCTCAGTGGGAGTCCTGCCTTCCCTCACCAACCCATGAAGCAGCCAGCAGAGGTGAGAAGGTACCTGCTGACCAAACGTGGAGCAGCTGGCCAGCAGTGTTAAGAAACCTGCCTGGTTTGTCTGTGATGCAGGTTACTGAAGTCAAGCCAACTCTGTCATGCTTTGTATTGACAGGCCACAGTGAATGCTTGGAGGTGCTGATCTCCTGGGGTATAGATGTTGACCAAGATCTTCCTCATCTAGGAACACCTCTATACGTAGCGTGTGTGTCGCAGCAGATCCACTGCATTCGAAAGCTGCTTTATGCAGGTATGTCACGATTTAAATGGCAATGTTACCAGCTTGTGAAACCAGCATCCTGTAGTCACCTGGGAAGAGAGCTGTGCTCACCCACTGAAACTAGAAACCTTCCTTGCAGGGCTCTGCTTACAAGTTCATTCCATGATGCACATTTTCCTAAAATAACTTGCCGCGTCTTTCACTTTTTGTGGCATAGCAAGCATATGAGGGGAAAAGGAAGCCAGACCAATAGAAAGGGATGATCAAAAATGTTAGCACCTACTACAGCTTTGTAGCTATTCCTTTGTTTGTAGAAAAAAAAAAAAAGGTAAAATACCAGCTTTGAGAAAGGAATTTTATATCTTTCAGTAGAACATTTTTAGCAATACGGCCTCCCCCTTTCTCACTCTTTGGCATGAAGAGTTTTCTGGCTCTTTTTTGGAGGCTCACTCTGTTTGGAGGCTGACTGCCCAAGTCCAGGGTCACAGTCAAGACTGCTAAAGGGTCATTGGCTGTGCTCAGGTAAGGAGACACAAGGCTTTGGTACCCTGCAGCACAGTAAGTGAAAATGTTTATGAGTGATTACAGACTTGCCTCATTGTACAGGATTTGGGTTTATCGTTAATTGCAGGTTATTTAGTACTTAAGCAAGCAGTTAAATTGCTTCTGGGTAAGTCAGTCTGCTTCTATGATTAACTATCCTATGTCATGTTTACATTTTAAGAGCCACAGAAGTATAATTAGCATATTTGGGGATTCAAATGCTTCCATACATTAAAAACAATTAACAGAAGGGCATAATCTACATTAGTTGGTGTCCTGAAGCAGAAAAAGGTGTGTAAATTGAGAATATAATTAACTTACATAGCAGAATATACTTAAATCTGATTTTGTTCATGTTACCAGTTTATGAGAACGCATTAGAAGTTGAAAGCAAATAGACCATGAAATAGGCGAGAGAATGATCCCGTGGCTGTGTTCTCAAGTTGTTGATACTGAGAAGAATGAGTTAGTCACAAATAATTGCTAGGCCTGTGATACTATTGAATTATTTTACTCAAAGATGAATTAAAAAGGCAAAAATTGTTGATCTAGAGAGGAAAGTTGGTCCAGAAGCCAATTTTTGGTCTGGCAAGATTCAGGAAAGCTCTCAAGAAGTCTGGGTTTTTCTTCTGCTAGAGCAGTCTAGGAAACAGTTGGATCAACCTCAGTTTTAGGGCGACCAAGAGCTTGTCTATAAGAGAAGTTAAATCATACTAGCCAGTTTTGTTTAGCTCTTGCATGGATAATTTTTTCTTGAATACAAATGCATTATTGCAAATTAATTTAGTCTATTTGAATTTTAAATAAATTCGCAATTCCTTATACAAAAATGAAGTAATTATAATTCTGTGGCTTGGGAGAATGTTATTATAAGTTTATATGTAAGGAAATTCTATTTGTATGTAGTGTAATTTTTCTGAAACATGTACTTTTAAATATTTTTTGAAATAATTTATGTCTTTTTAATAATTATGGCAACAATTATGTTAAAACAAGTTAATTTGATTTTTCATTTCCTTCTTTTTATGAAGCATTTTCCTTAAAATCTAGTTGTTGTCTAGTTACCTAGGGCAAGTGTATGGGTTTAAAAATCCCCCTGATATGACTAACTACAGTGCTATGCAATTAATAAATGACTACATTCTCTGTGGCATTCTAGAACGGTGGATATTTTTTCCCCCCTTCTTTTGAAGTATCTTTACTAAGTGAGAATTTTAATTAATCTTTCCCTATGTCTTTTTATCTGCATCTACCTGCCAGGTGCCAACGTGCAGAAAGGAAAGCATTTAGAAACTCCACTCCATGCTGCTGCCCAGCATTCTAGTACAGAGATCGTAAACTTACTTCTTGAATTTGGAGCAGACATAAATGCCAAAAATATAAATTTTGAGAGACCTGTTGATTTAGCTGCTCCAAGCAGCTTAGTGGAGAGACTGCTGCTCCTCCATGAAGGTAAGTTTTACATGTGTGTTTTTGCAACTGTAAGTTGTATTCTTAAAAAAAAGCCAAAAAACCAAACCAAACAAACAAATACAAAAACAAAAACAACAAACAACCTCACCTGGGAAAATCCCCAACCAACCTGCAGTTTTTTAGTTGTTGACATCAGGTATTTTGTGGTTGCAGGTTTTTAATTTAAAAATGCAAGTTGTTTGCTGACCTGACCTTGCTTTTTTGAGTATTTGCATAATGATTAATAAGGTTTCATCAGCCCCAGTCTTTCAGAGCAAAAAATCAATGAAGAAAAAAGAAGAAAAAGAACAAAATGTGAACTATTTTTTTCATTCCCATTATTGTGCAAGACTATTGTAAAACAAAGTACTGTTTTTTATAGTTGTATAATTGAACTCCTTTGTTTTTGTTTGCAGCCACACCACCTTCTCTTTGTCAGCTCTGCCGACTGTGTATCCGGAATTACATAGGGAGAGCCAGACTGCATCTCGTCCCACAGCTCCAGCTGCCAACAATACTCAAGAATTTCTTACAGTATAGATAACACAATAATTCACCTTTAGAAACTTGAATAACAATTACTTTTTCTTCCCATTTGTTGTACATTTTACCTAAAGGCAGGAAAAACGCCTCTCATATTACTTTTAAAAAAAATAAATCCTTGACACGTGGTGTTGATAATAATATTTGAGAGCCAATCAGCAACTGGTGCACTGATTAAGTGGGCTGATGCTCTGGAAAATGATTGTAAAGCTTTAGCTTAACACACTTACTAAATAGCTTTAGTGCTCTTAATTTTAATTGTATTTGTACTTTTAAAATCTGTTTGACACACCTGAACCACAGAGAGTTTCTTCATTGTTATTTGTTAAGTCTGTCCATTTGGAGTAATTATTTCATGTGTTTTTAAATTTCTATTGTTTGTGTGCCTAAAAATACTTGGTGATAGGTGCACTATATCCATAGTTAAAAATAAAATAAATAAATGACAACTTTTCTTCTTCTTTTATATAGACAATTCATTAATGACAGTGAGAATATTCCTTTATTCTTCCTCACTGCCTGTGCTTTGAATTGGAATTATGTTGCTTTGAACAAAATCACGATTTTTTCAGCCATGCTCAGTTTAGAGATTCTTTGTTTATTAGTGCAATTAATAACCAAAAATTCTGGAGGAATATCCCTCAAAAGCCTTAATGAAGAGATGCTTTTGATCCCCTCCTGCAGAACAGAATGATCTGGGCTCTTTCCTTGTCTTTTCATAACAATGGTGTGTAACAGTTCACTGGCAAAGTAAGTTATTTGCCTCAGAGAAAGGCATATATTAGTGTATAGTATCTGTGAGGTCTCAGAAGGCATATCGTGGAGATGTGGATACTGACTCTTCAACCTCTAGTTCAGAAGGTGGATGCAAGGCTCCAAAAATAAATCAGTTCCCTGTACCAAGACAGGTATCACTTAGAAAAGGACATTATTTCTTTTACTGACTATTTTATAAACTATTACCCAGCTCAAAAAACCACACTGCAGAATCCCAGAATGCTCCAGCAGGTGTTTCTGTGATCAGGTTGAAATGGTATTGTTCCACTCTCTAGCCAGAGAAGAGCTGCTCCCGCTCCCAAAGACATTAGGAAACCCTTTGGGGTTCTGCCTCGCTCATGCCCTTGCATCAGGATGATGCCACTGCGTCAGAAAGGGGGATCTGACTGACTCCACAGAAGCACAGTGCTCAGTCTTTTTGAATCTGTTCTTAAGGGAAGTCCAAACATTCTCAATGACTGATACTCAATTCCCGCAATCCAAAGGATGAGACACCTGAAAATCCACCACTTGCCCTTGGTGATTCACACATTCCTTTTCAGTGACTCCTTTCAGTATTTATGTTCCTACTGGAAAGATCCTAAGCGAGGAACTAAGTATAGAGGAAGTTTTCACAAAGAACAATGCTTACTCAGGTGATAAATTATATCCACCTAATAAAATT
Source organism: Ceyx melanurus (assembly GCA_024611195.1). Classification (NCBI taxonomy): domain Eukaryota; kingdom Metazoa; phylum Chordata; class Aves; order Coraciiformes; family Alcedinidae; genus Ceyx; species Ceyx melanurus. Next base: position 12,384 of record JANHGL010008514.1, read on the forward strand.
GCAGCTCTTTTGACACTTACCCTTATTGAAAGTCACCTTCATTTGCTTCTCTTCTGTGCAAAAACTCTTTCTCTCTCTAGTGAGAGCCTCTTCTTGAGCCCCTGTAAAGGAAAGTCAGATGAAAGAGTAATTGCTTACAAGTCCATAATGTACATACTCTGTAATAAAGCAGGTTGGGTAGTTCTGGTTTTCATCCAAAAAACTGGTAACTTGGTTTTATGTACAATACCATTAGTGTCTATTACTTCAAGAAACAAGGAAGCGTCAAGCCAGCCATGACATTGCTGAACTTCTCTGTGTAGAATGAGCTCATTTAGACCCTTGCCTTCAACTATACAAAGTACTTTTCAAGTCTGACTTTGTGGCACTTGCCATGTCTATTCCCACCATTCCCATTGATCCTTGCTGTCATTCAAATACCACCTGAAGAGTTTACAGGTATTCAGTACCACTTTCTCTTTAATTCTACAGAAAGGTAGTCTAGCTGGAAGAGTAATCTGAACTAGGTCACAGTAATATAATGACTTCAATCTCAAACAATATGAAATTCAACATAATAAACTTTAATCTTTTGCTACCAGATAATAGTATGAAAACAGAGTCTCTTTGGCAAGCTGAGCCAAGTTGGATGGGGATCACTTCTGTTACTATGTAACAGGAACAAACAAACTAGGGCATAGAGGTTATTGCCCTGGTGGGACTATGGAACAGGACTGGCAGATCACGCTAATGCCACATACCAAAAATACATAGTAATGAAATACCTGACATTAGTGTTTGGTAAAATATTATATGTTATATAAATAGCCAGAAATGAAAAGAAATTGGCTTGTTATTGTTTATAATATGTGGGGGCTCCATTGCAATGTGTCTCTGATGGGTTGAATTCTTAGTATGAAATGTTAAGCAATGTATTAAAATAATAGGAAACAGGATCTGAAACAAATGCTGAACCATAAAGAATTCTCTAGCACGCCCAAATTTACAAGGAGCCTTCTTTACTGCCTGAAGTGTCTCATTATATGAATTATTATACCGGCAAAAAAGTATCACAAACGACAACAGAAACGATTCTGCACTGGCGGCCTCAGAAAACATTCGGAATACAAGATCTTTCGTGCATTCACCACGGGATTGGTCGCCCCGCCGCTGCCCGGACCAGACGCAGCCGAGCGGCCAGTGGGGCGGAGCTGCCAGGCTGCGGCAGAGCCCGCCCTGCAGCCCGCCCTGCAGTCCGCCCTGCAGCCCGCCCTGCAGCCCGCCCTGCAGCCCGCCCTGCAGCCCGCCCTGTAGCCCGCCGGTCCCCGCGGCCGCCCCGCCTGGGGCCACGCTACCGGCTGCTGCCGCCAGGCGGCGAAGGGTTTTCGGCGGCGGCTGTAGCCGCACGGCGAGACGCGGGGCTGCCCCGCC